>CM030870.1:835000-1000000 GCA_018105865.1 Metaphire vulgaris | reverse complement strand
ACGCTAAACCTTCGGTGAGTTTGTAAAGCTAAAGAGGCAACACGCTCAGCTCCCGTTTGAGTTTTGGCTTCATTCAGTGGTGGGGGGGGAGTGGCAGGGGAAGGGTTAAACTCCCGACAAATCGAATAATAGTTAGCGAGTCTGTTCCACTTTTTCGAATACTCCTAAACTGCTCACAACTTTTGTCTTTTTCTTTATTTCTTTCGTTCTTTCCTTCCTTTTTCCTTCTTCTTTCCTGCTTTCTTTTCTTCTTTCTTTTGATTCTTTCTTTCCTTCTTTCTTTCTTTCCTCCCTCTCTTCTTTCTTATTCTTCTTTCTTTTCTTTTCTTTCCTTTCTTTCTTTCTTTTCTTTTCTTTCCTTCTTTCTTTCTTTCCTCCCTCTCTTCTTTCTTATTCTTCTTTCTTTTCTTTTCTTTCTTTTCTTTCTTTCTTTCTTTTCTTTTCTTTCTTTCTTTCTTTCTTTCTTTCTTTCTTTCTCTTTCTTTCTTATTCTTCTTTCTTTCTTTCTCTTTCTTTCTTTTCTTCCTGTCTTCCTTCTTTCTTTGTTTCATTCCTTCACGGTTTCTTTCCTTCTTTCCTTCTTTCCTTCTTTCTTTCTCTCTTCATTTCTTTCTTTCTTTCCTTTATCTCTCTCTCTCTCTTTCTTTTCTCCTTTTCTTCCTTTATTCGTTCTTTCTTTGCTTCCTTTTTGCTTCCTTCTTTGCTTCCTTCTTTCTGTCCTTTTACATTTTCTTCTTCTTTCTTTCTTCTTTCTTCCTTCTCACCGTCTTCTGACTCCTTGCGTCGCCATTTGTTTGACGCGTTGACTTCCCTTTCTGAACCAAATTCTCTTCTTCAGCTGAGATCTCTTGTTCTTTGTCTCTTCCTCTTTCCAGTCATTCGATTTCCTTCCAAGACTCCATTCGACTGTTATCTGCGTCTTCTTGTGGCGCTGAATTTGCGTGCATTTCGCGCCGTCATCGTGCGTTGAACGGGTGTTTGTGGCTCCAGTTCAAATGTTCATTTAACGAACATATGAACAGGGGCGTAACCAGGAATTTGATTGGGGAGGGGGTTAAATCTTTAAAAACTTTGAAAATCTTAAAAACATATTAAATTTTTTTTAGGTAGTCTGATTTTAGGGGATTTGTATACCGATATGCCCCCCGTCGCTACGCCCCTGCTGTTCATGGCTCTGATGCTGTGTGTGTGTGTTGTGCACAGCTTCGTCCGTTCGCTTGACAGTTTAAAAGGCCCAGGCGTAGCCGCGGGGGGAGACCCCCTTTCTGGTTGTGATCAGTCGCGGGATTTGCCTTAAAAGTTGAGAATTTCTTTTTAATGGGTGTAGGTAGATAGGTAGGATGATCAATAACATTTGTAACATAATATATATATATACAGGAAGGCGCAAAAACGGACTATATTAAATGCAAACCTAAATGTGACTAGTCCGTTTTTGCGCCACCCTATATATATATATATATATATATATATATATATATATATATATATATATATATATATATATATATAAAAAACGTTTATATATATATATATATATATATATATATATATATATATGTCTCCGGACAATTTTTGTTCATAAGACCTTCGGGAATTAAGTACCGAGAGCAAAAAATAATATATATATATATACATATATGCGTGCGTGTGTGTGGGTGTGTGTAGGTGTAGGTGCGAATGTCATACTTGACGACGTTTTTGCTGGTGATTTTTGTCACTCGAAAATGGCGATGCGCCGCACCCCCTCCCCATTCCGGAAACCTGACTGCGCCACTGTTGAAAAAGGAACATTATTTTCTGCATTCTTGCTTTGAATTACTAATTGACTGACTTTGCTTGGCAGGCGAACTGACTGGCTGCTGACTGGCTATATAGACACACTGCAGCGCCCACCCTACCCCCACCCCTCACCCTCACCCCTCAGCCCGCTCTCTCTTCTTCGGATGCCTTAGCCGCGGATGGCTCTGTTAATGTTTGCGTGTCTTGTATTCCACTTGGTCCAGCAAAAAGCGCTAAGTAAGTAAGTAAGTAAGTAAAGTAAGTAGATAGGTAAAACGAAATTTCTATGGCGTCGACCTACGGCGTCCTTGTGACTTCACTGGAGTCCTCGTTTGGCATAAAGCTCAATTTGAAGGGAAAAAAGCTATGTGCCATTTCGTGGCTCTCTTTCAAACGGCACCACTTTGTCGATAGTTTGTCATTAGCGTTTCGTCCCAGATGAGAAACAGGAGACATGAAAGGTACTGTTTGGTGTTTGTAAAGCAGATAGGATAGAGGGACCGTTAAGCCATTCCATTTCTACGCGTGAGCTGGTACAGAAGCACTCAAAGGGGTCCATGGCTTATTTGGGGGGAGGGTGGAGTGACACCACGGCCTTACTGCACTGGGGATGTCAACTCTAGTGACGCCTCTGCTCCCTCTCACCCGTGGGCGTCCGGATGGAGGTGCAATTCCCCCTGGAAAACTGTGAAGTTATGAAAAAAGTAAAATTACTTGTTTCTTCCGTCACAAAACCTTGTTTTGCACCCTCCTGAAATTTTTTCATCTCTTTCGTCACAAGATCCTGCTTTGCACCCCTCCTGGAAAAATTACTGCTGACGCCCATGCTCTCACCTGCTCCACTCCAACCTAGTGGCGGCTCCAGGATTTGGCCGTTGGGGTGGCAACTTCTAAGCATTGAGCCAACCATTTGTTGATAGGTATGTATTATAGTAGTAAGTATAGGGTCCCAACAGGGGGTCTCTGGGGACCAGGCATTCAATAGGGGCACGCCCCCATGTGGAGCCGCCACTGTTCCCACCCAACCCCCGGCTTGACCTTGCTTTGTGCCTGCCAGGGTTATTTCTAGGATTATCAATTTGGGGCGTTAGGGGTGTCGGTATATATTTGGGGTCCCTCCTGCCAAAAAAGTCCGACAAACCAAAATAAGTAAACAAGTCATCCCAGGCTAAATATTGGGGGGGGCGGTGTTGGGGGTGTCGGCATCAGATTAGATTGGGGGGGGGGCGTTAGGCAGTGGCGGCTTCACAGGAGGGCCCGGAGGGACCCGTGCCCCCCTTTTGAGTGTCTGCCCCCAGTGGCCCCTCTGTTGGGACCCTATACTTAATACCACATACCTAACAACAAATGGTTGGCCCCATGATTAGAAGTTGCCACCCCAACGGCCCCCCACTTGCCAAATCCTGGAGCCGCCACTGGCGTTAGGGAGTGTAAAAATATCCCTGGTGCCCGCCGTCACGTTTTCTTCTTCTTCGTTATCGTTATTATATTATTCTTGACAATTTTTATAGCGCCGTAAACATGACATAGATCAAAATCAAAGGCGCTTTACACAAATTTAAATGTATCGTTGTTGTTGTCGTTGTTGTCGTTGTTGTTGTTGTTGTTGTTGTTATCGTTGTTGTTGTTGTTGTTGTTGTTGTTGTAGCCGAATCCCGAATCGACGATCCTGCAGTTGGCTCCGTCCATCTCTCACCAGTGTCAGGCGATGTTGAGTCTCCTGCGTTGGTACAACTGGAGGGCGTTTGCGGTCGTGACAGGGTCAATGGCCGGGCACGACTACTTCGTCGACGTCCTAAGAAACCTCGCCGATCGATGGTACTCCTCGAAGCAGACTAATTAGCTGCGTCCGCCAGGGGCGTAGCTACGGGGAAAGGGTATATCGGTATATACTGTATACCCTCCAAAATCAGACTACGTTAAAAGGTACTTGTTAGTTATCTGCTACCATTTGCCATTTGCCAACCGGGGCGTCTAACCCTAACCCTAACCCTAAACGGCCCTTTTCAGGGCCACCAATTCCTACAAATGATTGTACGGGTGCGACGCGACGCCCCTTTGTTCTACCGGCAGCGGTGGGCGTTTGCCGGTTGGCAAATGGTAGTAGACATCTAACAAGTACCCATTAAAATTTTTAATATTTTTAAGGTTTTCAGAGTTTTTTGATTTATACCCCCTCCCCCGCCAAATCACATTATACCACCGAATCAAATTCCTGGCTTCGCCCCTGCCCCGTATATCGGCCGACGGGACGGGGGCAGGGGATTCTGGGGAATGTTGCGGAAGGTGGCGTAGCCGGGGTTCAGAAATAGGGGTGGTGCATGGGCGCATCGACATTTTCGAGTAGAAAAGTCTCCGACGATCAGAAAAAAGATAGTCAGGAGTTCTTCGCGTAACATTCACGTAGTCTTCCGTCGCTCTCATGTTACTTACTAGTGTGGGTGGGGGTGGGGAGGTATTTTATGTCGGTATTCGGTATATATTCGGTATATCGATCGATATTAAGAGTCGGTTCGATATTTCGGTATGTGTCCATCCATATAGTACGTACGTGAGGGGAAGTTGGATATATATATATATATATGTGTGTGTGTGTGTGTGTGTGTTTGTGTTTGTGCGTGTGTACTGTCAAATTTTTTGGGTACACCAATTAAATCCGATCCATCCATCCACACCTCCATACATGCATCCATCCATCTATCCATCCATCCGTCCATTCAACTCTTCCATTCATCGGCGCATAAGACGGAGCATCTAATGGCCTAGATAGGATCTCTTAGAGTTCCGTGGGGGTGGGGGTGGGGTGGGGGTGGGGTGGGCCATGAACGGGGTACAATGATCTTAGGAGGTCCATTAGGGCGACGTCATGTAATTGGCAAATTGCCATTCGACCAAAACGGTCGTTTATGGACAGCCCCTTGGTCCACAATCATTGACGCTTTTCCTGCTTAAATATCGTCTCCCCATTGCTTTGTTATCGTTTCAGTTTAAACACAAGTGTCTCTAAATACAGTAGCAGCTGTACAGTATATGAGCAGCGGTGTAGCGATGGGGGTATATTGGTGTATATATACCTATATATCAGTATATATATAACAATATATACCCTCAAATTTATACCCTCAACAAAATCAAATTCCTGGCTACGTCCCTGTAGCCTATATTAGAATGCTATGCAAGAAAATATTTTGCGAAATTATGATGATATTTGTCGGAGGGAAATAATTAGACAAGACAGACAGCAGGGGCGTAGCCAGGAATTTGATTTGGAGGGGTATAATGTGATTTGGGGTATAAATCTTTAAAAAACACAATAATAATTTTAAGGTAGTCTGATTTTTGGGGCGTATATATGCCGATATACCCCCTCCAGTCGCTACGCCCCTGACAGACAGACAAAGTAGCAGAGTGTCCTTGAAGAGAGAAGTAGGTGACATTATGACATAAAAGTGTAACTGATCTAATGTAATCTCTGTGTGGTATTCTGGCTTTTCTTCCTTTTTAAGGCTTCTTGAGTTCCTTGCTGCAGTCAACATTCCGTCTGGTATCAGCGACGAACAGCTGAATTCGAGACTCAGCAGACTGCAGAAGACTGAAGCGCGGGTCATACTACTCTACGCAGCGCAGTAAGACATCTCAATCGCATCATTCGGTTGTGACAGGGTCTTCAATTAAACCTTGAAAGCCACGCCGAGTAATTTTGAATCAGCTGTCAGTAGTTGTTAGTAACAGCTATCGTATGGATACGCAGTTCCAATCAGTACTATGTAAATAATAATAATAATAATAATAATAATAATAATAATAATAATAATAGTAGTAATAATAATAATAATAATAATAATAATAATAATAATAATAATAATAATAATAATAATAATAATAATAATAATAATAATAATAATAATAATAATAATAATAATAATAATAATAATAATAAGTCCTTCCCGAGCCTCATGGGCTCATAGGGCGGCGCTGATCTCCGTTTCTATAGCCCTCAGCCAGGCGTGCAAAGCCACGAATACGGGGCTAATGTATCGCATAGCGTGCCTGTTTGACTTATCGCAGGGATTTTTTCTACTGCTCATTTTACCCCCGCGAAAAAGGCTGAGTCGACCTTTAGGGCTCCTGCGGGACTCGAACCCGCGATCTTCTGCTCCATCATCCAACGTTTTTACCACTCTGCTATCTTCCCGCCTCTAATAATTTATTATTATTATTATTATTATTATTATTATTATTATTATTATTATTATTATTATTATTATTATTATTATTATTATTATTATTATTATTAACGTTCTTGACTCTGTTGTTTTTTCTTCTGAAATATGCATGTTTTGTTTTGTCTTTAGCCTTACTCGCTCTTAGGTTTTAGCTGCATCTTCTTCTTCTTCTCCCTCCTCCTCCTCCTCCTCTTTTTCTTCTTCTTCTTCCTCCTCCTCCTATTCTTCTTCTTCTTCCTCCTCCTCCTCCTCCTCTTCTTCTTCTTCTTCTCTTCTTATTCTTCCTCTTTCTCCTCTTCTTTTTCCGGACACTGTTCCTTGTATAATTTCTTTGTCAAGACAATCTCCTATCTTCACCATGCTATGTCCTACATTAGCTTCCTCTTATTTATATAATTTTTATAATTCCCATAACTGCGCTGCGCCTGTTGCACCTGTTTTTAACCCCCTCCTCCCTCATTTCCTTTCTTTTTGCGAATATCTTTAATTGTTCGAACGTACGATGTATTCGCCTTCCTCGTCATAGGGTTTTCAATGGTTTCAGCTAATCACGAGGGGAGGAAGAGGTAGAAGAGGATACGGAGGAAGAGGTTTCAATTAGCTAAAGTGACGGAGGTGTGGAGAAGGAGGAAGGGCTGGAAGAGGCAGTGGCGGTTCTAGGATTTCTTGGTGGGTGGGGATGAAAAGAGAAGGAAATAATCAATAGACTTTGCCGAAAGGGGAATTTTCCCCCTAATTTTACTGCGCTTTTACCGAAAAATAGGTTGACAAGCAAAAAAGGTCATCCGCAGTTTTTCCCGTAGTTTTACTACAGACTTTTACAAAAATGGGCTTTACAAGCAAAAAAAGTCCGGTGGGGGATGCATCCCAACTCATCCCCCACGTGGAACCGCCCATGGGAAGAGGAAAAGAAGGAGAGGAAAATTAGAAATTAGAAGGAGGAAAAAGATAAATGAAGAGGATGATACTGGAAAAGCAGGAGTAGTTTGTGGAAATGATTTGTCCATATGGATATACAGGATATATATATATATATATATACTCTAAGAAAAGAGGAAATAACAAGACTAGAGGCCTTTGAAATGTGGTTATGGAGAAAAATGGAGAAGATCATCAGCTGGACAGAACATAAGACAAACGAGGAAGTGCTGAAACAGATGGAGGAAAAGAAAGAGATGATCAACACAATAAGAAAAAGACAGAAGACCTGGATGGGACATATAATGAGAGGAGACTCACTCCTAAGGGAAATAATAGAAGGACAACTAGAGGGGGGGACAAAGACCAAAGGAAGACCACGAGAGATGCTACTTGACTGGATGATGGAAAAGGACTATAAAGACTTAAAGGAGAAAGCTATGAACAGGAATGAATGGCGAAATTGGATGCAAAACCTGCCTAAGGGCAGAATACTACGAAGATATATATACAGTGTTGTAAAGTATTTAAATACTTTAGTATTTAAATACTATTTAAATACTTTGTCCAGTATTTAAGAAAGTATTGAAATACCCATCCAAAGTTAAGTATTTAAATAGTATTTAAATACCATACAGTATTTGGATGTATTTAAGAAATTTAAATACTTTTGATTCATTGCAATTTTCACGTGCACAACTTTCTATTATTTCGTCAGTCGTTTTTACATCTTCTTTACTGATGGTTTTAGACAGTGGAACATTAAGTAGGCCTACATTGACATTGTTAGAAATAATTTTAACTAACATTTCTTTACACAAAAATACGGTTGTGGCGAATCATGTGTCAAATACATTATCAAGTATTTAAAAAGTATTTAAAACTTATTTGCCAGTATTTAAATACTTACCTCGGTATTTTGGTATTTAAATACTATTTAAATACTACCTGAGAGCCAAGTATTTATAAAAGTATTTCAATACTTCAGTGAAGTATTTATTACAACACTATATATATATATATATATATATATATATATATATATATATATATATATATGTATATGTATATGACCAGTTCTTTTTCCGTCGCTGTGTCGGAGTCACGTGACGGTTATTTGCCCACGTGGCATTTGTCCGCGTGGCTGCTGAGAGGCATTTAAGTGGATGGCTACTCGATGGCACTTGGCTGTGGCTTGTTGCACTGATTCGATTCGTGTGATCTGCACTGATCCGCACTTAATTCGACAGAGTGCTCTCTCTCTCTCTCTCTCTCTCTCTCTCTCTCTCTCTCTCTCTCTCTCTCTCTCTCTCTCTCGACCATACCTCAGCAGCAGCCACAGGTGGATGCTGACTAATTCACACCTCTTACAACAAATGGCGTTTGTCCTGATGGTACCAATCAGGGGCGTAACCAGGAATTTCATTGGGGTATAATGTGATTTGGGGGTATAAATCTTTAAAAACTTTTAAAATCTTAAAAAACACATTAAAATTTTAAGGTAGCCTAATTTTTTCTAAAAAGGGGGGTATATATCGATATACCCCTAGTCGCTACGCCTCTGGTACCAATTGACCGGAAACGAATCTTTTCCAAATCCATATATAGTATATACAGGGCGTGTCAAAAATTAGTCTGTTTTAAGCTCTACGATTTTCTTAACTTATATATGCGCAGAGGAAGTAACAACACCACACTGAATTTTACTAAAGAATTTCAAAGACGCTAAATTAATTCGCTGTTGTTAAATGTTGTAGTCAAAAAACTAAAAAATCAAGGACACTAATAAAATATGATTTCATAATAAATATGGCGTCGTTGACAGCAGAAGATAAAATTTTGATAAAATGCTTGAGAGTGGAAAGGGGTTGGAATGCATTAGCGTCATTTAACACTTTTCTGGGGGCGAGATAATTTTTTGGCAATTTTGGGCAAATTTTGGCAAATTTTTGGCAATTTTTGGATCAATTTTGCAAATATGCAATTTTTTATATTTGTTGGCAAATTGTTTGGCAATTTTTTGCGATTTTTTAACACATTTCACAGTTATTTATTTATTTAATACATTATACATTACTTTTTTCTCATTTCCTTGGGGCCACTGCCCCTACCCTATGCCCCCCTCCCCCCAATTGACACCCCTGTTGGAATGACTCGCGATTGAGCAATGGCTTTCCGGAATTTCGCTGCTGATTCGGGCCAAAGGAGGATACAGAGAAGCAACGTTTGGACTGAATTAGCAGCGTTTAACCCTCAAGCGACGGCGTATAACGCATTGTATTCTAATGCTAGATTGGGGTTTCCTCGTGTTGTGTCTTAGCAACGTGAATTAATTTGCTAATTTGACGTTTTAGAAATCCATTCTCTATTAAGTAAGTAAGCTTCAGTGTGATGATGTCATTATCTTAATTCATAATTAATTAATCTCGCCAATCAGGATAAGTGACAGCAGGGCTCTGTACCGATTGCACATTTTGCCGATTGTTCCGATTGTCAGGCAACCGATTGTCTTGTCGATACCGATTGTCTGTCGAATTCTCCAAACTGAGTGTTTTTAATCAGTGGCTATTCTAGCCACCTAGACATTGGCTGGGGGGGGGGTTAAAACTTTTGGAGGGGAACAGACATTGGAAAGGTCATACTATTTGCCAAAATGTCAAAAATTTTGGGTGGGAAATTTCAAACTTTGGGGGGAAAATTCCCCCAGATAAGGCCTAGAATAAACACTGGTTTTTAATGACCATGCAGTCAAATATGCAATAAGTCTAAAGGCGCAGCATAAATACACGTGTCTTCTATATGCAGGGGTAATTCGAGATTTCCCAAGAGACTCAATGCATAATGTGTCTTTAATCAATAATAAATAATGATTTTGCTATTAAAACTTGTTATGTCAAATTTTAAATTTCTCTATTAACATTGCAATTTATAATTTTATATATGAAGTTCTGATTATGAAATTATTCATTCATTAAATTTAAAACCAGAAGTGGTTGTCAGATAGTAGAAAACGCTAATTCTGAAACTTGAAACATCGACGCGGGCAGTAAGCTTTGAGCCTTATAAGTTATAACACGCTATACTGTAGAGTGTATACCTACTAACAATGCGTCTGCATAATGTCCACGAAGTCAGATCGGATCATCGGACATTAACCGCCTCCTACCGATGGCCAAGAGATGTCTGAGGCTCCGACTGATAATCAACAGATGTCGACGAAGTCACATCTGACACTACTCGCATCCTACCGACTATCGAATCAGGATAAGCCGGCCCTCCCTCGTCCCTCCCTCGTCCCTCTCTCGTTCCTCCCTCCATCGACAGTTCTACGAACTCACAGACGCCGCGGACTCCCAATTTGGCTCCGACATCGCCCCAAAGGAAACGACCAAGCAGTTATCAGTAGGACTCCCAAAGGGCCACACACACCAGTCACCATTCACTCGGGCCGAGAGGTCATACAGCTGCCGGTCATGAAAAAATAATCGGCACCCGATAACCGATTGTTCCGATTACCCTAATAATCGATCCAAAAACCGGACTGGCGTCCGATTACCGATTGTCCCGATTGTCGCAATAATCGGTCCGATTATGAATGTTGCCGATTAATCGGTACAGCTCTAAGTGGCAGTGCCATGTGTTGCTCTTTTGTTATCGCCATAGACGTAAAAAAACGTTGGGAAAATGGAACTGTCTGCCTCCATCTGTGCAGCTCTCTCCTTGAACTCCTTCTCTCAACACCTTCAAAGAGAAGCTTAAAACCTGGCTTTTCCGCAGGAGCTACTTGTGATTTCTTGTGTTTTTGTATGTGTTCACGCAGTTCTTTTAGGACGAGTTACCACATTAATCAGTACGTTGTAATAATAATAATAATAATAATAATAATAATAATAATAATAATAATAATAATAATAATCTTTTTAAAAATGTAAAAACGTTAAAAAAATAAAATCGTTAAAAAACGTTGAATAAAAAACGTTACAGACGTTTATCTGAGCGAGATTAGGGAATGTGCCTTACCCACTCACGGGGAATAAACAATCAAGTCACACTACGCAAAACGACTGTGAAATGAAATAAACAACAATAATGCTGTCATAAATTTCTTACTCTATGTTGTAAGTAAGTAAAGCTGCATGGCCTGCTAATAAGCAATCGACTATGCTCTCTAGCTAAACAGCAGAAAGGTTATTAATTAGCTCGTTGTAGCAGGTTTAAGAAAATCTGCTTTTATTTTGTCAACGTTTTTACCTTGGAGTAATGATACCCAGGAGAGAGCATGAGCTTGTATATTGAAGCCAGCTGTGGAGGACGCCATATTTGTTAACGCGCAACATTGCGTTTGCGATAGGCGACATCCAAGGGCGACAGCATTCGAATCGTTTCATTTAATTTACAATGAAATAATTGAATAAAATAATTGTCGGAAAATTGTCGCAACTTTAGAATTTTTGAGCCCGTTTTAAAATCTGTGTTTTTCTGGGCTTTTTTAAAGACGCAATCTGGGCTTTTTCCTATGTTTTGCGTAAATGCATATGGCGGATAGGCTCCGCCCACACGCCCATAGCTGGCTTCAGTCGTTAAGCAAGCGTGCTTAGGCTCAGGCTCTCTCCTGGGCATCATTACTCCAAGGTTTTTACAATAAAAAACGTTGACAAAATAAACAAAAACGTTAAAAACATTAAAACCGTGGGATAAATTAAAAACGTAAAAAACGTTTATTTAGATCTATGGTTACCGCATAAATAAGTTATAAAGATATGATCAAAATGATACTATTCGCAAAGACCTGGGACGAACAAAGACTGTTTGTTGTGGAGAAGATCAAAGAAAGAAAATTATCGATATTTGGACACATCTGCAGAATGAGGAATGACAGAATAATAAAGACAGTGATGATGTGAAGATCAAATGGTATGAGAAAAAGAGGAAGACCAAAGAGAAGATGGATCGATGACATTCTTGAATGGACTGGACTTGACACCACCCAAAATGCGATATGCATGGCCAAAGAAAGGCGAGGGCCATGGGCGAGCACTTCTACACCGTTGGCTCCGACGGTCCTTATGGACTATGGAGGGTGATGACGATGATGATGATGATGATGATGATGATGTGATGATGATGATGATGATGATGATGATGATGATGATGATGATGATGATGATGATGATGATGATGATGATGATGATGATGGTTACCGCAGCATATTTTAAAATGACACTGGGAAACTGAGATGCGGCGAATGAATCTTATTGACGATTGGCCAAGAAACATGTAGTAGCTTCTTTGTATGCTTTATCTCACAAATGGAGGTTTAAAAGCGCTACATAATCGCCTAAAATCAACAGCAAAACGGCAGCTGATCGAATCCAATTAGCGCAATGTTTGCTGCTGGTCCGTGGGAGAATTCGATCAAATTTCGTTTCCGGTCTTCCATTTGCACCGTTGATCAGGGGCGTAGCGACGAGGGGAGGGGGTATATCGGTATATATACCCACACAAAAACAGACTAACTCAACATTTTAATGTGTTTTTAAGATTTTCAAAGATTTTAAGATTTATACCCCCTCAAATCACATTATAGCCCCCCCAAATCAAATTCCTGGCTACGCCCCTGCTGTGACCTCACTTCGATCTTTGCCATTCGTCTGATGTTTGAACAAAGCGAAATTTTACTCCAGCGCTTCTAAAGCTAACGATATCAAGTCAGTGGCGTAGCGAGGGGGCAGTGGGGGTGAACCGCCCTAGGCGGCACTTGCCCTAGAGGCAGCAGTTTCGAGAATACTTTTTCAGAAGGAAACTGGGATAACGTTTTTTTGCTTGTCAAGAATTTTTATTAGGAAGTGCGCTTCAGACGGAGGCGCCACTTCTTTTCGCCCCAGGGGACACTGCCTCGTTACGCCACTGTATCAAGTTGGTCTTAGAATTAAAGCGTGTTAACAGCGTTCAGTTAAATCGGGGCCCCTTTTAATTTTGGGTTTAGCTTTAACAGACTTAGGGGTTGTCCATAAATTATGTCAACAATTTTGGGGCAATTTTTGACCCCCTCCCCTTGTCAACAACTGTCAACTTTCAGTGACCCCTATAATTATATCAAAAACTTTTGACCCCCCTCCCACTAAGATCAGTGACGGGTCCGCTTAAAAAAGTTTAGAAGGTTTTTATTTTGCGGCGATGAGACCTTTTCCCCCTTCGTTTTTCATCAAGTGTCATAATGTGGTGGTGATGACCTTGTTTTTTGCTTGTCAGGCTTTTTTCTGTTGTAATAAATAGTATTCCATGAAATTTCCTATAGTAGGCTATTCCATGAATGAAATTTCCTATTTGTATCATTTGTAAAAAAAATAAAATTGTCGACGTAAACTTTACTTGACCCCCCTGTCAACAACTGTCAAACTTTTTCAAACCCTTTCTCCCTTATTTTGTTGACATAATTAATGGACAACCCCTTAGGACGGCTTTAATGAAAATGATATCAAAGTGTTCTCTAGAAAACTTGCTTTTATGCGATATGATTCTCATTTGCACATTTTATACATATTCTTTGTACTGCGTAATGTTCAAATTTTATGGTTTCTTGTAAAACTAAAACGGCTAAGTTTGGAGACAGGTCGGTCACACGAGGAAATCCAGAACTGGGGAATTCACTACCGGACTATGTTGCAAACTCTCTCGGACTTTTCCTGAGTAATCTTAAGACTTACCTATTCACCATCGGTTATACGTAATATTGTAAGCGCTCTTGTCTTTGGCCATTTTTGCCATGCTTATTGCGCTATATAAATTGTCCAGCTAATAATGATGATGATGATCAGTGGCGGTTCCAGGATTTCTTGGGGGGGGGGTTAATGAATTCATAAAAAGTTGGTGGGGGTGAAAATAGAAGGAAAAAATCTATAAACTTTGCCGGAAAAGCTGAAAAAGGGAATTTTATCCCTAATTTGACTGCAAAAAAGAAGGTCATTCGCAGTTAGTTTTACTAAACTTTTACCCAAAAATAGGTTTCAAAGGCAAAAAAGTAACCCCGGAAGTCCGGTGGGGGATGCATCCCCACTCACACCCACGTGGAACCGCCACTGATGATGATGATGATGATGATGATGATGATGATGATGATGATGATGATGATGATGATGATGATGATTCTTTTGCCTAGATAATGTATTAAACGCTATAACATAGCTAGAGGTAAAATCAAGAGCGATTTACAAATGCGATGTGCGAAATAAATGCTTCTTGAGGGCAGTCGCAAATGCCTCGAAGGATGTAATCGATGATGATGATGATGATGATGATGATAATAATAATAATAATAATAATAATAATAATAGTAATAAATAATAATGCACTTTTATAGCACCATTTATAAAACTCTAAAGGTATGTAATCGATGATGATGATGATGATGATGATGATGATAATAATAATAATAATAATAATAATAATAATAATAATAATAATAATAATAATAATAATAATAATAATAATAATAATAATAATAATAATAATAATAATAATAATAAATAAAACCGATGGTCGCGTATAACTTTTTCTGATTTTCTGATTTTATTCTTTTCTCTGTTCTGAAAAAAGCAAGGAAAGTGAGAAGATCCTGAGTCACGCAGAGGAGATGCATTTGACCGGAAGAGAGTTCGTCTGGATCGTCTCCAAGGCGGTCCTAGGACAGGACAAACCGATGCTCGGTCAGGACTCCGTCAACATTCCTCCGAGCTTCCATCCGGGAATGATCGGTAAAGCCCCTGCCCTGGAACCAGCGTTATTTTTAGGATTATCAATGTGAGGGATATTTTCTGGGGATGTCCTGCCGAAAAAGTCTGACAAGCAAAAATAAAATGGCCATCCGGCTGTCAGATTTGGGTGTGTGTGTGTGTGTCGGGGTGTGTAAAAATATCCCTGCCTGGCCTGGAACATAGACACCATCGACCAGACATGGCTTGCAATGGGTTACATTTGCGTAGCTATTGGGGGAGGGGTAGGGGCCCGCCCCCTATTTGGACTAGACCGATCATGATATTCGCGCAAAACCGTTGCACAGTTGTGGGGTCGATGGGTGTGGGAGCGTGGGTAGGGGTAGGTAGTATATGAGGTCGAAGAGACTGTAAGAATTTTGGAAAAGGTGACCGAGTCAATAATTATGATTTTCCCATCTGGTGATTCGCCCGGGGACGAAATCAATAGTTTTTCAAGGTTATTAATGTAAAAATGCGCGATACGCTAGCCCCGTATCCGTGGCATTGCACGCCTGGCTGGGGGTTATAGCAACGGAGATCAGCGCCGCCCTATGAGACTCAGAGCCCGTGAGGCTCGGGAAGGACTTTGACTTTTGATTAATGTAAAAAAGTGTTGATGCTCCAAATCTCAAGATTTTAGTCTAATGCTATCATAAACATTTCATATTCGCCAGACCCCGTTTATGGAGCATCCTCATTTTCTCTTTATTTTTGATGTTCTTCTTTCCATTTCTTTCATGCTTCCAGTGTTTTATACAGACCTGTTAAAGGGAGATCCCCCTCCCAAGCCTCAACATTCCTCCCCTCGAAAAAGTCCCAGCTCTTACACGAATTTTGCATTGAACTGTGTGTCTTCCCCTCCAGTCAAGTCAATCTCCCCCCTAAAGGCTTCAATCCCCCCAAGGCCTTTAGTCTGGATAAAACACTGATGACTTACCGTTGTACTTTTTTAGAAGAATTAAATTATCTAATTGAAGCCTTCCTGTAAATCTGTGTCCTCCTGTTCAGGCATCAATTTTAAGAACGACCCAACTGGTAACGTACTGACGGCCATCAAGGCCGTGGTGTTGATTTGGGCTCACGCCCTGGACGCGCTCCTGCGCGACTCGGAGTACGTCGACGAACTGAAGAACGTCTCTCTGCTGCCCCCGCACAGCGACGA
This sequence comes from Metaphire vulgaris, assembly GCA_018105865.1. NCBI lineage: Eukaryota > Metazoa > Annelida > Clitellata > Crassiclitellata > Megascolecidae > Metaphire > Metaphire vulgaris. Next base: position 984,158 of record CM030870.1, on the reverse strand, counting down.
CTGCACGGCCGAAGTCCAGACGAAGTGGACGGACGGACGACACCTTTACAGGTTCCAATGGGCACTTCTCTCAGTGGCACTGCAGCCAGGGTTCCGGAATTGGGGCGGGGCCAGTGTTTAATCTAGGCCGTTTCCGGGGGGAAATTGCCCTTTTCCCCACGGAAATTTCTAATTCCCCCGGAAATTTTGGAATACTACATGGACTAACAGCGGGCCCTAGCAGAATTCTCCCCCGGCTTTTTCAGTTCCCCCCCCCCGGAGTCCAGGAGTCTAGATTAAACACTGGGTGGGGCGGATGGACGAGAGAAAGGTCGTCAAGGAATTTTTCACACATTCACCTATATACTCTTCGATCACTTTACCTACCAACTCACCTCAAAGTTCTCAATGGTTTTGCGCAAATCGTACGACAGGTCCCATACAGGAAAGGGGACTCGACGCTCTCGTCACCCGTGCCAGGGGCGTAGCGACTGGGGTATATCCGTATGTATACCCCCCCCAAACAAAAATCAGACCACATTAAAATTGTCAATGTGTATTTTAATATTTTCAAAGTTTTTAAAAATTTATACCCACCCCCCCAATCAAATTCCTGGCTATGCCCCTGCCTAGTGCCTCCATGTAAAGATTTTTCTGTTATTTAATGTTGAAAATCATTTGCATTTTGCTATCATCCTTAAAGTTCTGTGTCACAGGGGCATAGACAGCCTGTGTGCGTGAATTTGAGGCATTACTTTTATGCAGAAACGGCTTTATAGATGCAGATTTTGCCCATAAAAAGGTAACGGTACACTCCATAGGCCATCGCGGACCCGTTCGGGAACCGAAGGGTTAGCGCCTTCAGTTTTACATAGCAACGGCTGAATGAGGGCCGTTGCCAGCCTTTCCCTCGCCGCCTTTCCTTCCACCGAGTTAACACCCGATGTACTCATTCACAGCTGAGTCGACTGGGGGCGCTTGGGACAAAAACAACCGAAAAGTTTCTGCAGCGGGCGGGAGTTGAACCACGGACCTCAAGGTTGGCAGACCAGTGCGCTAACAACTGCTCCACCGCGCCCATGCATCTGAGATAATAGGACGTTTGCCCATTGGGTATACTGTAGGCTGTGTTCGACCATTGCGTTCAGCTGTTAAATTAGAATACTAGATGGTTTTGGTTTCCCTTGTAGTGAATCTCTTTGCAATTCCCGTGGCATTGTTGATATTCATTGGCGTAACCACGGGGGAGGGGAGGGGGAGGGGCTGGGCTCCCTAAGAGAAATATGGAATATGCCAATGAAATTTCTTTGACGAGATTTTTTGCTTGTACACTTTTTTACCAGAAAGTGTCGATGTGCTCCCCCAAACTATTCAGGAACCTTTGCTACGCCGTTGTTGGTATTAATCGCAATTGAAATTCCCTCCCGTACTTTTCATAGGATTTGGTTTTTCTCTCTCTCTCTCTCTCTCTCTCTCTCTCTCTCTCTCTCCAGCGTGAGCAGTTTCTAAGAGAGTTGTGATATACGCAACCTGTCTGTCTACTTATTTCAGATATATACGTGACACTTCGGTTGAAGTTGACGAAACAACTTTCGGTTTCAACGAAAAAGATGGAACCGTGCGTGACACAGAAGTGGAGATTGTCAATCTCTACAAAGATGGCTGGAAACGAGTGAGGAAACAAACAGCCTATGCCCGGTGTATGGGCTGTAGCAATGTTCATGCTCAATGGCGGTCGGCTGCAATATTTGTTGCTTCTAACTCAACGTCTCTGGTCGTCAAATGCACCAGAACACTAATTAATCGAAGACCACTTTATTTCCGATCGTGTTTTATCTCGAACGTAGAATTGTCTTCTGATTTGTGCCATTACACTGCAGGGGCGTAGCCAGGAATTTTATCTGGGGGTATAAATATTTGTGGATGGTATAAATATTAACTATAAACCACATAAACCATATAAACCGCATATAACCACATATAAATCACATAAAAAACGTACGGTAGACTGATTTTGAGGGATATATACCGATATACTCCTCTCCCCCCCCCGTCGCTACGCCACTGCTACACCGGATATCAACTTCTCTCTGTAAAGCTATTAGATAATTAGACTGTCAAAGTCGTGCGTACAGAAACCGAATGAGGCACTGTTGATGACATTGTATACGGAAGTTTTCTTCTTATTTGTAGACTCAAAGACAAGAAGACAAATGAGGAGAATACAGGAACAACCCTCAGGAAAGAAGAGAAAAAAGAATGAGATTACAGCAAGACCATAAAATGCAAATGGATGGACGAATGGCTGACAATGGTTCTGACACAGACACTCTTAGCCCTGGTCTACTACTGTTTTCTACTACTACTACTACTTGTAGACTCAAAGACAAGTAGACAAATGAGGAGAATACAGAAAAAATACTGCCACCACTGGAAAGAAGACAAACTGCTGCAAACTGACAAAGATTACCACAGCAAGACCATAATGTGAATGGACACCACTGCTGGGTTAAACACAATGGTTCTCTGCTGCTGCACACAGAGACACACTGACTTGCTGCTGCTGCTGCTAAACCTTAACTGTTAGGGCGGCTTAGGATTTGGCATTACTAGTAATCATGGGGGCCAACCATTTGTTGTTTAATGTATATAGCATTGAGTATAGGGACCCAACTGGGGGCACTAGGCACTCAATACTACTAAGTGGCCCCTCCGGTGGAGCCGCCTCTGCTAGTTGTTGTTGTTGTATTAGCTGCTACATTTTAAAAAGATATTTGAGTAGTTCTAGTGTTGTAATCTGTTGAGATTGGGAAATGGAGTTCGGTGAAGCAGCTGCACATGGACGACATCACGTGGCCCTTTGGGGAGACCAGTCCCCCGAAGGGTCGACCCGAAAAGTACCGCGTCCGGGTCGTCACCCTCCAGGAACGACCTTACGTTGTGTATTCGGATCCGGAACATTCCAACAGTTGCCCTCCTCAGTCGGTGCCCTGCCAAGTGGGACACCCACTCAGGACTCCAACGTAGGCTCAACTCTCGTCTTACTCTGTACGTCGTCATCATCATCATCATCATCATCATCATCATCATCATCATCGTCATCATTGTGATCACCATCATCATCATGATAATCGTCATCATCATTAGATTACCTGCTCCGCATACCGGAGCGGGTAATCTACAAAAGGTGCTGGTTCACGTTCAGAGCACTCCACGACCCGTTCTGCCCAGACTATCTGTCGGTGCTTCTTCGAAAGCCTCCATCGACAGAAGGTCGCTTGTGGCTCCGCTCCTCCAGTCGGGTCCTCCTCCCTCGAAGACAGCCAAACTAGGAGAGCCTTCCGTTACTCGAGGGAGCCCGGCTCTCTGGAATGCGTTACCAGACAGTGTCACCAACGCGACCAACTTGGAAACATTCGCTAAAAAATAAAAACGCACTTAATGTTCGGACACTCTTTTAATTCAATGTAAAGCACTCTTGACTCTAGCCCGCCAGGACAATGGCGCTATATAAATTAGCCTATAACTAACTAACTACACTGTAACTAACTAACTATCATCATGATCATCATCGTCACCATCATGATCACATCACATGATAACGATTATCATGATCATCGTCGTCGTCATCATCATCGTCGTCGTCATCATCATCGTCGTCGTCGTCATCATCACCATTATCAAGTCGTGGGGGTATAGGGCCGGACCCCTATTTTTGTAGTGGGATTTGCACAAAACCATTGAGACATTGGGAGCGGGTAGATAGCATGATGGAATAATAATAATAATAATAATAATAATAATAATAATAATAATAATAATGTGATTTAAAGTGGTTTAGGACAGGGTTTCTCAGACATTTTGGAACCGCGGCCCATTTCTGCCAAGTTCAGCGGTCTTGTAACGTGCCGCGACCCGATTAATTATTATAGCATGTAATATCAAAAAAATTAATTAGGCCATCTGGCGAACGTTAGTTGAAAAGAATCTTGTGAGTTTTGAATAAACGGCAAATATATTATTCATAATTCTGCCAAATAAGACAAAATGAGAAAAATGAATATTGAAATTTCTTTAAAATTATCTTTTTAAAATTTTGCCAGGAACACACCTTTGTTACGCGTCTTAAAAAGTCTATGAATACGGCGAAATCGCTTAACCGCAGGGTTCAATATGACTTAAGTCCTAGCCTCCCTCTTTTTAGTGAAGTTTTACAGCAAAATGGTCGGAATACGCGTTCCTTGCGTTATTGCAAAATAAGATTAATTTTTAAAATACTCTGTAGGCCAATAAATTTAATTTTAAAGGTACCATAGGCCAGAGTTTCCTAACTTTTTGGAACGATGACCACTTCAGTGGCTCTGTACAGTAGCATGCCGCGACCCTGCAAACTTATTGTCAAATGGTATTGAATAAAACACTAATCATTGCAACACAAACCGTGTATGGAGGTTTGTTGACATATAAATTTCTTAAAATCTAAGCCTATTTGCAACTTTCAAGGCTTGTGACATTTTAATGTTGGTTAGAAAATGACACTTTTAAATCTAATTTCGCGCTACCCCACGACGGTACGACCCGCTAGACTGAGCCCTGCGACCCACAGTTTGGGAAACACTGGGTTGGACAAGTGATCTCCCAAAGTATGAGCCGCTGTCCCCTGGGGAACCGGGGCCTTCTTCCAGGGGAGCCGTGAATACTTGGATTATTACAAATAAATAAAAAAAATTCGCTTTTTGCTTATCAAGCCTTTTGAATAAATGGCAAAACAAAAGCTCTTAATTCAATTCGAATGAAAATATGGCAAATATATTCGACAGAATTATTCATATTTTTGCCAAATAAGACAAGAGGAGAGAAATAGATATCGAAAGTTCTTGAAAATTATCTTTTTAAAATTTTGCCAGGAACACACCTTTGTTACGCGTCTTAAAAATCTTATGAATACGGCAAAATCGCGTAATCGTTGGTTTTAGATGGGTTCGATTGCAGATTCCCTAATAATGTTATTGGAGTTTCAGAGCAAAATGGTCGGAATGCGCTTTCCTTGCGTTATTTCGAAATAAGATAAATTGTTAAAAAGTACTATAGGCCAGGATTTCACAAAATTTCTGGAACTGTCAGACTCGTGTCAGGGGCTTTGTAACATGCCGTGACCCTGCAAACTTATTGGATAAAAATTTCATAAAACACTACTCATTTTAATATAAGCCGTGTATATAGAGGATTGCAGGCATGTAGCCTAAATTTCTTTAAACCTAAGCCTACTTGCAACTTTCAAGGCTTGTGACATTGTGGTATGGATTAGAAAATAACACTTTCGACTAATTTCGCGCTATCCCTCGAGGCCGCGACCCACTAGACTGAGCCTCGCGACCCACTTTTGGGTCGCGACCCACAGTTTGGGAAACACTAGTTTAGGAAGCTAAATAAGCCTGTGTGAAGACTACTGTTGTGGTAACTCTTCGCATTCAATAACCTAGTTTTCCGAGATAGCCTTTGAATCCGTTTACTGTTTCAAATGTCACTTCGTCCAAACTGTTCCATTTGTCCACATGGAAGAGACTTATTTTACTCGAGAATGTCAATGCCCCTCCCTCCCTCCTGCTATTCCGCAACCCCGTTTAAGCCATTGATTTTAACCCCTTAACTGTGTATTTAACTGTAACTCAATGTAAAATGGACAGATATATATACAGGCTCCCCAGTTAAGGGGTTAATATATGCCTGTTCGATTCGTTTGCGTTGTGGTCACGTGTCGTTCGTAGGGCGTCCAACGTAACGGCGAACGGTTCGATCGCCCAATGCTGTTCCGGTCTTTGTATCGATCTTCTGAAGATGCTCAGCGAGAAGATTGGACTCGACTTCGAACTGTTCGAAGCACCCGACAGAAAATGGGGAGCAAAGGTAATATGTGGAGCATAACTCCCAGAATGACTGTAGCATGTAATTTAATAAATAAACCTCAAAGCATTGGAGCAGCAATTTGACATAAATAATGATAATTATTAACAATTAACAACTCAAAATCAACGAATGCATCAACAATTTCAATAGGATGGGCGTCGCGAATTGTGCCTATTAGTCACGTGGTCGATGGTATCACTAATATATATATATATATATATATATATATATATATATATTATATATTTATGACCTTCTGAAGATTCCCGAGGACTTATGATAAAAAAATTGTCCGAGACATGAAATTAGTGTGCTAGCTCTCGTTCGACAGAAATTTGGCAATGTTCCTCGGAATGCGATAACTCGTTGAAACGCTGAATCGTGACGGATATTCTTTAAATAAATAAACCTTCTCTATTGTCCCCGGATTGAAGGGCAATGAGTCGACAAATCTTTGATGAAATTAGAGGGCGTCGTTATTGATGGGGCAAAATCAACAAATGCCATCAACAAGAAGATGTTGGATGAGAGGGCCTGATATTTTGAACTCTTTCTGAATTGCTGCTTCTATTAGTCATATATATATATATATATATATATATATAATATATATATATATATATATATATATATATATATATATATATATATATATATATATATATAATCATCGATCAGAACCGAGTTCTTCAAAGTTCCTCTAAAAAACAAACGGACAAACGAACAAATTCCGCGGCTGGTCCGCGCGGAAACGGACATTGTATGCAAACGCCGTGATTTCAAAACACTCTTATTAAAGTGTAATTGTCAGTGCATTTGGCGGTGGCGGCTATGGTCAGTGACGGTTCCACGTGGGGGGATGAGTGGGGGTGCATCCACCCACCGGACTTTTTTCTTGTTTCTTTCGCTTGTGAAACCTATTTTCGAGTAAAAGTCTAATAAAACTACGTTGAAAAACTGCGGATGACCTATTTTTGCTTGTCAACCTGTTTTTCGGTAAAAGTAAAAGTGTAGTAAAATTAGGGGAGAATTTCCTTTTTCAGCATTTTTCGGCAAAGTTTATTGTCTTTTTCCTTCTCTTTTCATCCCTCCACCAGCTTCCTGGGAATTCATTTCATCCCCCCCCACAAAGAAATCCTGGAACCGCCACTGGCTATGGCTGGCCCTTAATCCCAAAACAGCATATAGGCGACTGTGTGTGTGTGTGTGTGTGTGTGTTGACTACTGAAGGTGAATGGAGAGTGGAGCGGTCTGATCCGAACGGTATTCGACGGCGACGCTGACATGGCGGTGACGTCACTGAAGATCACTCCGGAACGATCGGAAGCCATCGATTTCTCCGTCCCGTTCCTTGAAACGGGAATCACCATTCTGGTCGCTGTACGTGACGGCGTCATCTCCCCCACAGCATTCCTAGGTCTGTTGCATCGACACACCTATATATATATATATATATATATATATATATATATATATATATATATATATATACAGTATATACAGTAGGCCTATATATATAGGGCTTTTTGTAAACAAATATTTTCCGGAGCGCAATATGTTCAATGTGTCCCTCTTTAGCCCTAATGACCAGTACGATTCTGCCCAACCAGGACAAAAGATTCGTGACGTGGATCATCTGATAGACAAAGCGATCCGGGGCCGATCCCCCACCCCGCTTTCCTAGGTCTGTTGCATTCAGACACTTATACATACAGTGGCGTAGCCAAGGGGGTTGGGGTTAACCCCCCTTGGCTGCTGACGAGAACGCCATTCCCGTTTCTTCGTAGTGGATCGACAAACATTAGAACTTCGTTATAACGTACTTAACTGGCTCCCAAATTCTGGAGCTCATTGCCTCAGCCTCGTGTATGCATTGCAAATTCGTTACAGATGTTTAGAACAAGATTAACCCCTTAACCGTGTATTTAACTGTAACTCAATGTAAAATGGACGGATATATCCGGGATCCCCAGTTAAGGGGTTAAGACTCCATCTTTTGTCCTTGCTTATCCACCATAGACTGTCACCCGTTTGTCTAGCCGGATATCCTGGATTTGACCTGGATCTTTAATTATTTTGATTTGGTGTGCCATCGGTTGATGCTTCTGTGCATTATGAAGTGGCGCTATAGAAGCTTAAGCGTTATATCGGATACCACCCCGAATGGTAGCTCATCACAGAGGACCGTACAGTGCAGTACGCTATAACCAAGGAAGTTCGAAGTTTACGAATCTAAGTGAGTCTTATAGGTGAGTTCAACTGTAGTGTCTAACTGTGTCTTATAGACGTTTGTGTCGTTGCATCTGTGTTTTTATCTTACCGACGATTTTTATATTAAAAAACGTTGCAAAAAGTTTTAAAAAGAGTTTAAAACGTAGAAAACGCAGGGAAAATAAAAAACGTAAAAAGCGTTTATTGCGTCTGTACGGTTGCTTCTGTGTTGCTGTAGAGCCGTACGATTATCCGTCCTGGTGTCTGATCTTGGTGTTCAGCGTCCATGCCTGCGGCGCTTCGATGTTCCTCTTCGAATGGCTTTCGCCGAGCGGTCTCGACACCGGCACTAAGCCTATCTGCGGTCAGTCGGCCTCTGCACACATCTGTATATATATGTAGGCGCCTATTCAGTGGCGGCTCCACACGGGAACCCGGGGGCCCGTGCTCCCCTTATTGAATACCTGCCCCAGCGACCCCCGATTAGGACACTATACTTACTACATACCTATCAACAAATGGTTGGCCCATGCTTAGAAGTTGCCACCCTAACGCCCCCTTTCAAAATCCCGGAGCCGCCACTGTATATATTTCATACGCATTTATATATGTATCGTTATCAATCGGCTGAGATTATCATCCTTATCTCGCTGCGGCAGTTAAATCTCATATCATAGAATAGTTTTATATTCTATATTTTAGGCATATACATGTTGATTTGGTCTCCACAAACGACCAGATATTAGTCACGAGACACATTTGGAGTTAAACAAATAGAACACTACTACTACTACTACTACTACTACTACTACTACTACTACTACTACTACTACTACTACTACTACTACTACTACTACTACTATCAGTGGCGTAGCTAGGATTTCCGGAAGGGGGCTTTTGGTTTCCAGCGCGAACAAACAAATTTTTGTGCAAGCAAATTATTTCAATTTTCTATAGCACTTAGAAATTTTTTTCGGTTGACAGCCAGTCAAGGGGGGGTTGACCCCTCAACATCGCGTCCGAAAATTTAAAAATGTATGGAAAAGCATGTAAAAAAATTTTCGTCGGCAGCAAGGGGGGTTTTAACCCCAACCCCCCTCTTGGCTACGACCTTGGCTACTCCCTGCCTACTATCTACTACTACACCTACTACTGCATGACATAATAGACTACTACTACTACTACTACTACTACTACTACTACTACTACTACTACTACTACTACTACTACTAATACTACTACTACTACTACTACTACTACTACTACTTACTACTACTACTAATAATAATAATAATAATAGTGATAAATAATAATAATAATAATAATAATAATAATAATAATAATAATAAAATAATAATAATAATAAACAATAATAATAATAGGTTTAAGAGTGGTTCAGTATGATCTTCCCTGTGTGAGAACCACTGTAACCAAAGGAGGCCATTGGAGTATACTTTGATGAAAATGTTGCCTGTTCAGTCTCTCTCTCTCTCTCTCTTTCTCTCTCTCTCTCTCACTCCCTCTCTCTCTATCTATCTCTGTCTGTGTTTCCTTGGTGGTCAGAGCACAAGTTCTCTCTGTTCCGTGCCTTCTGGTTGATCTGGACGATGCTGTTCGGAGCGGCGGTCAGCGTCGACAACCCTCGAGGCGTGGCCGGTCGCTTCCTCGCCAACATCTGGGCCCTCTTCGCCGTCGTCTTCACCGCCAGCTACACGGCCAACCTGGCCGCCTTCATGATCACCAAGGAGGACTACGACGACCTGGCCGGAATACACGACCCACGGGTGACGACCGACACACACACACACACACACACACGCCACCATTAGGTTCTTCGATTCTGAAGAGGAGGAGGAGGAGGAGGAGGAGGAGGAGAAGGAGGAGGAGGAGGAGATGGAGCCAGGCCCGCCGAGAGAAATTCCGGGTCCCTGTGCAGAAGGGCCAACGGGCCCCTGTCAAGTCAGAAAAAAAAATGGTGATGACTTTTTTGCTTGTCACTAGTTTTCACGATATTTTTATGATGGTCTCAGCGCCCGGCCCCCTTTATACTCGCCGGGCCCCTTTATACTCGCCGGGCCCCTTTATACTCGCCGGGCCCTTTATACTCGCCGGACCCCTGCAGTGCACGTCACGTGCTAACTTTTTGTGTTATTGTTACTAATAAATGCATCTTCATCATTGACCCGGGCCCCTCCTGACAGCCGGGCCCCTATGCATTTGCCCCCCCCCTCCGCTCCTTCTCTCGGCGACCCTGGATGGAAGAGGAGGCAGGGTGATGGAGGCGTGTTCTGGTCGATTCCTCCGCTTGAAAGTAAAGCTTTCCCCCTGTCCAGATTCGAGCGTTGAGGCCAATGCTGATGTCCTTAGGCATAGAGCGACACGTCATAAGGCAAACGCCATTAGCCTAGAGTAGGCTGCCAGCCAAACCAGCCAAACGTCTAGGCCCGCGCTTTACTTCGCAGCGAACCTGCTCCTCAATTTTGATATTATAACTGCCCTCTTGGCGAGGAAGGTTGAGTCGACCTTATAAGGGCTCCTACGGGCGTTGAACCCGTTCCGTCGACTTGCCTGCCCAGCGTGCAAACACTTGCAGCCATCTTCCCATCTTCCACTTTGAGATCTTTCAAAATTAATTTAGTATAATGAAATGATTTGGAAATGTCATCTCTCGATTTGAAAAAAAAAACAACGCATGTCAGTAACCATTGACGTAAACCAGGGGCGTAGCGACGAGGGTTATATATCGGTATATTTCCCCCCCAAAAAAATCAGGCTACCTTAAAATTTCAATTTGATTTTCAAAGTGTTTAAAGATTTAAACCTCCTCCCCATCACATTATACCCCCGCCCCATCACATTATACCCCCAAATCACATTCCTGGCTGCGCCCCTGGCGTAAACTTAGATGGAAAAGTGGGGGGAGGTCAACCCCTCTGACTTCCCTCTTTCTTTTGGCAGCCTCTCAAAAAGTGGAGGGCTTGAGCCTAGAGACCTAATAGAAGTTTACGCTTCTGTCAATAACCAAAGATCACTGACTGATTGTCGAAAATATTGTTACATTAAAGGCCTACGGAACCTATAGACCTCGTTTGACCCCGTGACCTAGGTCAAGTGTTAAGGGAACGAATGTCGTTTGAGCTTTCAGTCAGTCTGTTTTCTCTCTTAGCTTCTGAATCCTTATTCAAACAAACCTCCGTTCAAGTACGCCACAGTACCGCACAGCAGTACCGACACGACGCTCCAGAACAAGTACCCGTCGATGTACCAGTACATGAAATCGTACAACAGGACCGATGCTCCGGAGGGGGTTAGAGCCGTCAAGGACGGGTAAGTACAACCCCTCGACGAGGGCGTGTTTCAGGGGCGTAGCGACAGAGGGGTAACCAGTATATACCCTTTAAAAATCAGACTGACTACCTTAAAGTTTTAATTCGTTTTTAAAGATTTTCAAAATTTTTAAAGATTTGTACCCCCCAAATCACATCATACCCCCCAAAAAAAATTCCTGGCCACGCCCCTGGCGCGTTTACCTCCTCCCCATCCATCCCACCCTAAAAGAAGTTACAAAGGTACGGATAAATAAGCGAGTGTCTTCTTTTCTTCTATTTCGATAATTTCAAAAGCATGCATCAGTCGACGAGGAGGAAGAAAAGGAAATGAAACACAAAGTGCCAGACATGACATTGGGTCACTCAAAACGATCCACGTGACCAATCAAGCATCGGTGACCCATTTGACCCATTTGACCCATGGTCATATCTGCAGTGCCCTCCATAAAACGGAATTCTTGTTATCAGACCCTTCCTTTTCCGAAATCATTTCCTCCATCGCTGTAACAACCTAGCCTCACTGCCCTTTGGATATATTGACCATTGCCTGGCTGATCATCTTTCACCTTTCCTATAGCTATTTTAAGAAAGGCTGAGCGCCTAAGAATAAGCAGCTACTGTTGTGCTGCTTTCAAAAGCGCTATATAAATCCACTAGATTTTGCTTACTTACTTACTTAACCTGAACTGCAGCGTCCTCGCGAAGCCATTCACAAAGTGAAGAATCTTCAAGTTCGGGGCTTGGGGCTCATCCATATATTACACGTACGCACTGAGGGAGAGGGGCCTGGATTTAGGAGATTTTGCATATGTACGGTGTGCAAACGGGGGAGGGAGGAGGGGTTGAAATATGCCTTTTTGCGTGCGTACTATATGGACGAGCCCCTGAGGTCACTTTGGCTATGGCTATTTCAGATTCTGACTAAACGCGAGCGTTTAAGAATAAGCAGCAGCTGCGGTATTTATTACTTTCGAAGGCGCTGTACGTAAACTCACGAAATTTTACAGCTACTGTCCAATGTTGCTGTACGTAATGGTTAGGTATGGTCAGGTTCGAACCCGCTACCCTCCGGCTGCGTGCCAAGAGTTCTACCACTACGCCACGGCGCCTCATCCGAGGCATTCCCGTGTGTTTCTGCTGTATATACAGTAGGTGTATAGGCGCTCTGCGCTCTGCGTTCTTTCTTTGTTGTTAACTGAAAGCGACCTGAACGCCTTCATCTACGACGCCACCGTCCTCGAGTACCTCGCCAGCCATGACGAGGGATGCAAACTGCGGACGGTCGGCAACTGGCACGCCATGACCGGATACGGAATCGGATTTCCAAAGGGATCGAAGTGGATCAACATCATCAACAAGTTTATGGTCCAGTTCCAGCACGACGGTTGGTCCAGAGACAACTGCTGCTGCTGCTGCTGCTGCTGCTGTTGCCAGGGCCGCCGAGAGGGCGGGCAGGGAGGGGCAAATGCACAGGGGCCCGGCGGTCTGGAGGGGTTCCGGGCCGATGATGAAGATGTATTATTAACAATTATAGCAATCATAGCACCACGAAAAAGGTCCCCATGTTACAGTACGTTGTTGCACCGGGGCCCGGGACGAGTAAACGGGGGCTCCTGGCGCTGAGGACATCATAAACAGCTTTAAAAACCGCGACAGGCAAAAACCGGTCATCATAAATCTTAAGACTTGTCAGAGGCCCGTCGGCAGGGTTTAATCTAGACTCTGGACTCCGAGGGGAAACTGACAAGGCCGGGGGAAGTCAGCTAGATGATGATGATGATGATGATGATGATGATGATGATGATGATGATGATGATGATGATGATGATGATGATGATGATGATGATGATGATGATGATGATGATGATGAGGATGAGGATGATGATGATGATGATGTGATGAGGATATGAGTGGATGGATGATGATGATGATGTGGTGGATGATGATGATGATGATGATAGCTTAATTTTTAAGTGGTTCAATAGGATTTCTTCTTTGTTAAAAACGACTGACGAGCGACAGTTCAATCAATCAATCAATCAATCAATCAACTTTTATAGCGCCACTATCGTAACGGTTTCTCCGCTGCAGTTGTTGTCTTTGATTGCCCATATGTACCGCTCTGACCGCAGGTGAGATGGAGCGTCTGCAGAAGTTCTGGTTTGCCGGGGTCTGTAAGAAGACGGAACGGAAGGGCGAGTCGAGCATGCCTCTCGGAATCCTCAACTTCACCAGCGCCTTCCTTCTGCTCGCCGGCGGAATGGTCCTCGTCGGGCTGCTGCTGCTGCTCGAGCATCTCTACTTCAAGTTCTTCCGCACGAGGCTCAGAAAGTGGGATCACAACGGGTGCTGCAGTCTGGTCAGCCTTGTGAGTTGACCATCATCATCATCATCGTCGTCGTCGTCATCATCGTCATCATCATCATAATAATCATCACCACCACCGTCGTCGTCGTCATCATCATCATCATCGTCGTCGTCATCATTATAATCATAATCATCACCACCACCGTCGTCGTCGTCATCATCATCGTTCCGTTATTCGAGGGAACCCGGCTCTCTCTGGAACGCGTTACCAGACAGCGTCACCAATGCGACCAACTTGTAAACATTCGCTAAAAACGCACTTAATGTTCGGACACTCCTTTAATTTCAATGTAAAGCACTCTTGACTCTAGCACGCTAGGAAAATAGCGCTATATAAATCAGCCTAAAACTAACTAACTAACTAACTATCGTCATCATCATCATCGTCGTCGTTGTCGCTTAGTCTAAACCTTAAATAGCATTTCCATTTACCGGTAATTAAATTTTGTATAGAAGTTCAGTCTGACCGGGTTATACGTGTGTGTGTGTGTGTGTGTGTGTGTGTGTGTGTGTGTGTGTGTGTGTGTGTGTGTGTGTGTGTGTGTGTGTGTGTGTGTGTGTGTGTGTGGACAGAGTGTTGGGAAGTCGTTGACCTTTGAACAGTCGGTTCGTGAGGCGATTGAACTCCAGAGAAACTTCCGATGTCGTAATCCGATCTGTGAACTGCAGGTCTGGAAACTGAAACACGAGCTGGACATGACCAGACTCAACATCGGTCGCCTTCAGAAACTAATCAGGTCAGTTCATCACGAGGGGGCCACGAAGGCACGAACCACCCCGCCCGCCCCCCCCCCCCCCCAGGGCCGAATTTAGAATTGTGTGCGCCTGTTCCAAATGTCCTGGGGGTCCTTCCAGGCTACTCCTCCCTCCCTCCCTCTCCCATTGTGCATTGTGATGAGTAAAAAGGTCCTCAGCTATTATGTGGGGTGGGGGTCTTATGTGTGGGTCCCTGTTCTATGGAACAAGTGGAACCAGAGCCGTATAGCTTGAGTTTTCGGCGCCCAGGGCAAGGTTTGAAATTTACGCCCATAAATTCTGGTCGACGACCTTTTTTACTCATTTTAATTATTTCACGCAGGAGGAATATATGGTCTATAAAAACTAAAACATTAGTATGCGAAATGCGACCTCTCCCCCGATGACGGCGCCCGGAGCAACTTACCTCATCCCTGCCCCCTACGGCTCTGAGTGGAACGTGCCTAAATACGCCAGTGACCAACAGACCAAGCCACTTACATACGCTTGGTTATCTGAACTGTTTAAGTAAATAAAATATTCAATCTATTTGCTTAATAAGGAATATACTGAAAAATAACGAAAAATGTACATAATTAACTGATTCATGTCTATACAGTGGCGTAGCCAGGATTTTCGGAAGGGGTTTTTGGTTTCGATCGTGACCCAAAAAATTTGTTGCAAGCAAATTCTTTCAATAAACTTTTCTATAGCACTTAGAAATTTTTCGGTCGGCAGCCAGCCAAAGGGGGTTTTGACCCCAAAATCCCGTCCGAAAATGATAAATGTATGGGAAAAACATGTAAAAAATTGTTCGGCAGCCAAAGGGGTTTTAACCCTCAACCCCGCCTTGGCTACGCCACTGTGTCTATACAATCTAAGCCTTGTACGTTGTAGATTGCAGAAGTCAAAATCTGAAAATTCAGTTCTTTGTAACAATCACACGAAACCCGTCGACGATAAACGAGGTTTACTAGAAGACCAAGAAGTCCACCGTTCGCCATCGGAAGGTAGAGAAACGGCAGCGGACAGTTTGACTGAATTGTCAAAACACCCCTCCATCCATTTACCCCTTAAAATCCTCCAAAGGCCCAGTCTAAAAGGGCAGCCAATGCAAAATGAAACCCTTTCTACTAGTGAATGCAGCCAACCAGAACTGCTCATTAGAAGACCGTCTGAGGAGCCGCTGCAGAGGAGCGCAGCGAGCAGTCCTCGACAGAGTCCTCCTGTCTGTGAAGAAGAAGAAGAAGAAGAAGAAGAAGAAGAAGGAAGCGCCAGTTCCTGATGTCCAGCGGTCGACGTCGCCGCCAAGCGAGTCGGCTAAGGTTACGACCAGATGGAAAATGGAAGACGAAGAACGGAACGACCTCGTCTTCTCGCTGTCAACGATTACGACGAACAGCGGAGAATCAGCGACGCAGAGAAGACGAGAAAATACAACGGTTCAGATCGAGACAACTTTGTGAACCAAAGCGCGAGTAAAAGGCTGAGTCGAACTTAGGGGGGGGGCGAGTATGGCTGTTGAACCCGTTCCATCAGCGTACAGTCCAGTTGAAGTTTAAGTTTTGGGGCTGTCCATTAATTACGTCAACAATTTAGGGGAGGGGTTTGGAAATGTTTGACAGTTGTTGACAGGGGGAGGGGGATCAAGAGAAATTGACGTCAACAATTTCACTTTTTTAAAATAATCAAAAACCAGGAAATTTCATAGAATACTACTTATTACAATGGAAAAAGCATGAGAAAAAAGGTCATCACCACCACATTTTGACACTCGATGAGGAAAAAAGGGAAAATGGTCATTACCACAAAAATAATAACCCTGTTATCGGGACCGGTCATTGATCTGGGGGGGGGGGTCAAGAGTTGTTGACGTATTTATGGGTGGGGGGTTAAGTGAAAGTTGACAGTTGTTGACAAGAGGGAGGGGGTCAAAAATTGCCAAAAATTGTTGACATAATTAATGGACAGCCCCTTTGATATTCTTGCGTAACAAAAAATATCGTTAAAATTATTTCATTAGAAACACAATGTTTGTGTATTAATTGTATTTTCAAACCCAAAATATTTGTACAAATTTTGTTCTCAGTTTCAACTCGGAAGTTATAATCCAGTTCACTGATTATTCAAAAATTAGAAATATAAATCAAGTTAGAAATAGTACTAACAGTGGCTTAGCCAGGGCCGGATTAAGGTCCGAATGGGGCTGAGAAGTGAAAAAAAGATCGTCGCTTCCATAATTTGAAAATTTCCCCTTGCAAAATTTCCCGCCGCCTTCACAGAAAATCTCCGACAGGCAAAAAATGTCGCTTGAAAAACGGTGGGCCCATTTTTTTACGGTGGGCCTGGGGCTTCAGCCCCCCTCCTTAATATGGCCCTGGGCTTAGCGTGAGCTGAGACAGCTCCCGGGGCGAAGTACAGTAGACATATTGCGCCCTTAACTTCTGAGAAAGTCTTTGCAAAGAATATCCTCACTTATTTATTAAAACATACCTGGATCTTCGGCGCCCGGGGGCATTTGCCTTCTGCCCCTTTCGCTATGCCAATGAGTATTAAGTATGCTAAAGGCTCGTTCATCACATATGCACGATTATTTGACCACAAAGAATAAAGTGGAGTTCAATCCTTACGGAATAAATCTTAAAATAACTAGAATCATGAATAGACCTTTACATTATAAAACAACGGACAACATACTGCAACATGTAGACTTTCATGAACTCATATTTACAGTCAGTGTTTATTCTAGGCCTTCTCTGAGGGGAGGGGGAAATTCCCCCCCCCCCAATTTTGAACTTTCCCTCACAAAATTGTTGACATTTTGGCAAGTAGTATGACCTCCTCAATGTCTGTCCCCCAAAAAATTTTAAACTCCCCTCTCCCCAATGTCTAGGTGGCTAGAATAAACACTGTTTACAGTACTTGAAGTAAAACGGAGATAACACAGTGTGATCGTGTGTAACTTATGGTCTGCCTAAAATCCAAACCCAGCTGAGTTAAAATTTAAACCATTCAATGTCATGTTTCATGTCAGTCTCAGGCAAATTAAAAGGGTTATTTTAGGAATTTGGGGGAGGTGTCGGTAAAATTAGATTAGGATTTTTGGGGAAGGGTGTGGACCTCAAATTGGCGGGAGGTGTTAGGGGGTTTAAAAATATCCCTGCAAATTAATGCATCAAATGTAACAAAGGTGCACAAAAGTGACAGTGGCAAAATTTCGGTTGCAAAAACATTAAGTATATATTTTTTAAATTTCATCTTCGAAAATTCGAATTTAATTGTAGCACAACAGATCTGAGTAGCTTCGCTTTATTCTGGCCAAACATTTTGGTCAAAAGTTTTAAATTATATTGCTAAAAAGACTCAGAGTAGTAATATCTACGGGGCCGTACATAGAGTACGTCACGCTATATTTAGCCATTTCTCCATTTCTGACCCCCTCCCACCGTCACAAATCTCGGACCTCCCCCAAAGTACGTCACAATCTCGGACCCCTCCCCCATTCCCCATTACGTCACTCTGGTTTCCTATTCAATATATTTGAGTTTCTTATTCAATTTTCAAACAGTAAAACAGACATTCAACTTCCAACAATGATAACGAATATAATCGAGACATAAAATTTTATTATCTCGGGCAGGAAAGTGTTAATGAGCAATTAAAAAGTTAAAAACGACTTTTACTATACTCCTATACCAATCACTTTCTTAGACCCCTCCCCTCGAGCACGACGTAGTTTATGGACGGCCCCAAAAGCAGGTAAGTTTCTAACATCACAACATCACAATAGCATAAATTACAACTGTCGATAATTATAATTAGGTCTCTTCAAAGTCAATACTGCACATAAAACTGAAGGCATCTTAAAACGACAAACTTTACAAAACTTCTGAATTAAAAACACGGATATAGATTTTTAAATAAAAATCGAAATATACTTTTCTTGTCAGAATACTTGTACCCAGTGGCGGTTCCAGGCTTTCTTGGAGGGAGGTAAATGAATTCGTAGGAAGTTGGTGGGAGGGGGATGAAAAGAGAAGGAAAAATCAAAAAGCTTTGCCGAAAAAGGCTGACAAAAGGGTGATTTGTGATTTTAAGCAGGTAGACAAGCACACAGACAGACACACACACACACACATCTACTGCTTCAAGATGCCCGTTATTCAAAGCTGTTCTAACTGAATGATTTTACCCAAAAATAGGCTGACCTGCAAAAAAAGGTCACCTGCAGTTTTCTCCCCGTAGTTTTACTAGCGTTTTACCCAAAAAATAGCTTTCACAAGCTAATAAAGCCCGGAAGCCCGGTATGGGAGGATGCATCCCCACTCATCCCACACGTGGAAACGCCACTGCTTGCACCTTCTTGAAATCTCGGATACACCATAAATGTGAGCAAACATCTTAATTTTCAGTTAGCACATCTCATCACTGCTAAATCATTAGCAACTGAAAAGCTTCATCACTAAAAATCTATCTCGTTCTTATTCTACTTGATTTATATAGTGCCACAGATTGACTAGGGCCAAAGTCTATTATCTACACTTGATATTGAAAACGTCACATTGTTAAGCACAATTATTATTAATGGACAAATGTGTGTCAAACATATGATAATTTTTTTATAAGCCAACTAAAATAAGAAACGTTTCGACATACAAAATACTTATCTAAGCTTTACAAACATAACATAAATTAGAAATACACAAATTAAAAATTCACTTCCTAAAATCAATCCATTAGGGGCCATCCATAAATATGTCGTCACAAAAAGTCAAACCCCGTCAAATATGACGTCACAACGCGTTAACCCCCCCGTCATCTTTTCAATGTCAACATTAATGTTTCGCTTGAAAAAAACATTATAATTATTATAGTTGAAACAATATTCAGAAACTTTTTCAAATTCTTTTTTAATGAAGTACACTAGTACAGTATAATAATTGTAAGTGTAAAATACGTTCAATTTCGCGGTAACATAGCATTGCGGTATTAATAAAAAATATTTAGTGTTATGTGACGTCACATTTCTAGGAAACCCTTGTCCCCGTCGTCACACATAGTCACTAAATGTTTGAACCTCCCCGCCCCCTAAGTGCGTGACGTCATTTATGGACGGCCCCTTAGTCAAACGACAGCATAATCAATATCATCACAAATGTTGTAAACATGGATTGTCTACAATAACAAATAAAATTCCTTTTCAAATTCTCACAAATCAATTCCCAAATTAAAAACCGAAATAGAATACAAATGAGTGTATGATAGAGAATATATAGACTGCTTATAAATGTCTGCAGAGCAATGAATTCAGTAATGCAGAGTAAAGTTTAGAAAAATCAAATAAAATCGATGACCATAACTGAACGTGAAAAAATTGCATAGTAGGTATCCATAATAATAATCCGATTGTAAAAAAAACTGTACAGGACTATTATCTGATGTCATTCACGTTTCCAATTAACAGTTCAGTTAGACAACTGCTTAATGAATTAGGGGCTGTCCATTAATTATGTCAACAATTTTTGGGCAATTTTGACCCTCTCCTCCTCCTCCTCCTGTCAACAACTGTCAACTTTCAGTGACCCTCCCTATAATTAAGTCAAAAACTTTTGACCCCCCAACTAAGATCTCCCTAAAAAGTTTAGAAGGTTATTATTTTTGCAGTGATGACCCATTTCCCCTTTCTTTTGTTCATCAAGTATCATAATGTGGTGATGATTACCTTTTTTGCATGTCAGGCTTTTTTCCATTGTAATAAATAGTATTCCATGAAATTTCCTATTTTTATCATTTGTAAAAAATGAAATTGTTGACGCCAACTTCTCTTGACCCCACCCTCCCTCCTGTCAACAACTGTCAAACTTTTTCAAACCCTCTTCTCCCCTAGTTTTTGACATAATTAATGGACAGCCCCTTAGCACAAAAATATTATGTCATCCGTTATATTTTAATCAATCATAGAAGGCAGTTTAACTGACGATAGCTATCAATCACACTTGTGTTTCATAAGCCAAGCCGAGTGGCTTAGAGTTGTTTGGCGTAGGGTCATGGACCAGAATGGATGACACGGTTTGCTGCGAAACGCTGCCAAACTCCGAGTTTGACTTATGTTGACGGCCGTTTGAAGGCTGAAATAAGCACACAGCTTAACCCCTTAACTGGGGATCCCGGATATAACCGTCCATTTTACATTGAGTTACAGTTAAATACACGGTTAAAGAGTTAACCTCTATAGTCAACAACCTACATAACAAGCACTGCTCTCATGTTTCCAATGATTCCAATGATTCAGGGTTGGATATATCCGTCCATTTTACATTGAGTTACAGTTAAATACACGGTTAAGGGGTAAAGGGCCGCATAAAACCTAATACTACTACACATGCATAAAGCCAAAATGTTTATCATTAAGATGCTGACATATTTCACATTATCTCACATTCTGCTGCTCGTTTTTTAAATGATCTCTCGGCCCGCGTGGAATCCGGTGGCAGGACACGCGCGGCCCGCGGGCCGCAGTTTGCCCAACAGGAGCAAAACAACGTCAATATTTCAGTGTACGAAGGAAAAAAGAGGAAACGTTAACACTAAAAATTAAATGCAAGTTATCATCTTTCGATTTTAAAATCCACCGAAATATGCATGTCCTGTTATATTTTCCCCTGCATGGATCTTCCTAAATCTTTTCTAAACACCAGCACAGGGTAACTTTGTATGGACAAATGACCAGGGCCGTCGAGAGAAAATACGGGCCGGGGGGACAAATATTGGGAACTTCAAAAAACCTTGACGAGACAAAAAAAGCTATCCTCATATTAAATAAATGCTGACAAGCAAAAAAGGTCGTCACTTATGTTTTTCCTGGTTAGCGCAAGTCCTTTGCTTATTGCCGGGTCTGGGTAAAAATGTACGCTCTGTCCCCCTTCTCATCGGCCCTTCAAATGACATAGGTTACACACACGGTACTTTGCCATCCACAACGTGAACAGCATGGATGGATGCATGGTTTGATGATGATGATGATAGGGTCGGTCTCTCTCTCCTCCTCCTCCTCTTCCTCCTAAAGTGCAAGAAGACAAAGAAGGAGAATACAGGAACAAAGTTACTACAGAATAAGAGGGCAAATAATGAGATTACACAGCAACAGAGATGTAGCAAGTACACAATGCTTCAAGTACAAGTACAAGTACAAGTACCTGGCCTCCGAGTACAAGTACAAGTACAAAAAATTTGTACTCGAGTACAACTCGAGTACAAGTACAAGTACCAAGTACTACATCTCTGCACAGCAAGACCATAATGTAAATGAATGAATGAATGAACGAATGAATGAATGAAACGCAGTGCTTCTCACACAAGGCAGAACCTTCTGAACCACTCTAAACCTTGTTATTATTTATTTTTATTAAATTCAAAATTATTCAGTCAGAAAGAGTTTTCTTACCTAATATAAAATGTGACGAGGGCAACAACAGCGATAATTAGAACGCCTGCCAATACCAGACCCACGGCAAGCCCAGTAGCGGAAGAAAGTGATCCGTATCTACAACAGTAAACGTGCAAAAATCGTAGAACACTAATCATACATCATACATTCATTTCAGTTCCTCAACTATCTGACTGACCTTTCCAACTTGACCTTTCTCCAATACAGATTGGATTTGGTCCACCCTCCCCCTCCTGCCCCCACCCCATCGGCTGATGCTCTAGGCATTTTGAAAGTGGCAGCATAACATTTTATTGATTGATTGCTTGTTTGACTGATTGATTGATTGATTCATTCATTCATATAGTGTGAGTGAGTAATTGAGTGATAGACTGTTTGATTGATTGACTGACTGATTGATTGAGTGTGAGTAATTTGATTGATTGATTGATTCATTCATTCATTCATTGTGTGAGTAATTGAGTGAGTGATTGATTGATTGATTGATTGATTGATTGATTGATTGATTGATTGATTGATTACAAATACACAGATATTCTGAAATCTGTCAAAAGACAAATTTGCAATAAGTTTACAGGTGTATAATGAACTGTGGAGAATGAAATAAAAGCAAAATTCTCTTACGATAGGGAATCTGCATCTCCTCACAACGGCCGCCTGTCCAATCAGAGGTGCAACTAAAAAATTAACAACAGAAAATGAAAAACTAATTAATAAAAGAATGAAATAATTTCTTTTGATTGAATGTAAAAACTCGACCATCTGAAGTTCTTCTTCAAATGTTAACAAATTTTCTAAAAGATTTCCAAAGTGCAAAGGCAAAGAGCTGGCTTTATTATCTCAAATTGCACAGATACATCTTTGGATACACAGATACATTTATGGATACATGGATACATTTATAGATATACTGATACATGTGTGGATACCCAGATACATTTATGGATACACAGGTGCATTTAGAGATTCACAGATACATCCATGGATATGCAGATGCATTTATGGGTATGGACACACAGATACATCTATAGATACACAGATGCATTTATAGGTACACAGATACAACTATAGGTATACAAATTATAGTTATGGATAAACAGCTACATGTGTGGATTATACAGATACATTTATGGATACACAGGTGCATTTAGAAATGCACAGATACATCTATAGATACACTGATACATCTATAGATAAACAGATTAGATTTATGGATACATAGATACATTTGTGGATACACAGATACATTTGTGGATACACAGATACATTTGTGGATACACAGATACATCTATAGATATACAGATTATATTTATGGATACACAGATACCTGCAGCCAACGTCTCTGATTCCTCCTCCAGCGTCCCAGGCAAAACATGTTCCGCCGTTAAGGCAAGCGGCTTGCTGTGCTTCCTCGGCTGTGCATGGCAGGCGGTGGGACGATGGAACAGTGGTTGGACTGGACATGGATTTGTCAAAATACGATTGCCCACTGTTTCTGCAATACGGCGAGCACGTTTAAACAAAAAATAGTAGGAGGATAAGTAAGTAAGTAAAATCTCGTGAATTTATATAGAGCTCTGAAAGTAGTATCGTAGTAGCTGCTTATTCTTATGTGCTTAGTCTCTCTTGAAGTAGCTATACTACACAAGGTGGATTGTTGGCCTGGCAAAGGTCAGTGTTATTTCCATGAGATGGAAGGGACAGGTTGTTATACAGTAGCTACAGAGGAAATGACTTTTGGAATAGGAAGGTTTTAAGTTTAGACCTAAACGCTTGAGGAGATAGTGAAGTTATTAATGGAAATGATGATACAAAAACATTACATAACATATGTTCATGACTCTAGCACTTAGCAGGAAGAATCTTCTGAAAAATAATCCACACACAAGAGACAGTGAAAACTGAAAGCATCAAGGACATCATGCAATGTTGAATTCCTTCAGCTCACCATAACATTCACAATTCAATAATGCTCATCACCACAAGCATTTCTATTCAGCAAAACCCTAAGCATATTCCATCACAAGTTGTGCCTATAAACCGGTAATATGAGTCTAAGAAGTCTATTCATCGGCCAGTCCTAAGCCTATGTTCATGCTGTGTCTGTTTTGCTTAATTAGATGTGTCAACTGAATGAGTACATATCAATCTAGCAATCTAGATTAGAAATATATATATATATATATATATATATATATACAGGATGGCACAAAAAACCGGACTAGTCACATTTAGGTTTGCATTTAATATAGTCCAGTTTTTTTGCGCCGCCCTGTACTCTTTATCTCTTTATGAGGGCATATCCATGTCTAACCCAATCTCAGGAACCAGAAACTGATCATATGCACATGCATGAGAGAGACAGACAGACAGGCAGACAGAGACAGACAAAAACAGGAACAGGTACAGGGAGGGAAAGGGAGGGACGGACAGGGTAGAGGGGAAACTTTATTTGATCATAATATTAAATCATAAAGCCATAATACAAATTGGTAAACAATGACATGTCACTTGATTAATAAAATATCAAAATATAGCCAATGAGAGAGAGGGGGAGAGGGAGATGGAAAAAACTTTATTTAATTTGATCATCATAATTAAATCAGGGTTTAGACCGGTTCAGTAGGATCTGCCCTGTGTGAGAACCACTACCAGTAAATGCCCGTTAATCAATAAGACAATTAATTTAACCTAAAACTAAGAACTGGTAGTAATTTGAGATAATTATAGTGTGAGAAAATCAAATATGACATAGCATTACGATGATCCAGTTACCAAAAAAAAGAGAAATCTTCCCATCAGGTTGCCGCTTCCTAAAGTGCTTGATCAAACCTGAATATGTCTTCAATATGGAATTGAGTAAATGTTATATAATAATTATAATGGACGAAGCTTTAAAATTCGGAACTATAGAACCATCAGTAATGGCTGATCAAATGGTATCTGCTTTATAATTATCATTATGATATTGGATTATCCTACAACTTGACATGAGTGTCAAACTACCGGTAATAAACTGATTGAAGGCTGTCCTGGCATGATATCACATGATATGATAGATAGTACATGATGTCATATGATGCCCAGTAAAGAATGTCATATGATGCCCAGTAAAGAATTAATGACCAAAACCTTTGGAAATATCTGCCAACAATTGACTGTATCCATCCAACTACCGGTATTCAAAGAAATAATTTAATGTTTGTTCTCTTGAAAATATTTTATTTTGACAAATTCAGAGAGCATCCATCTAACTTTTAGACAACTGAGAAATTTTTTGAATTCCATGAAACAATATTGGATTAACAACACAACTCACATATGGATACACATATACATTTATGGATACACAGATACATTTACAGATAGATACACAGATACATTTACAGATACACAGATACATTTATAGACACACAGATACATTTATGGATACACAGATACATATATAAATACACAGATACATTTACAGATACACAGATACATTTATAGACACACAGATAGCTGCAGCTATCTCTACCTCCTCTCCCAACCTTTCCGATTTGGATTAGATGCGGTGTGCCATCGCCAGTGGCGTAGCGTGACTTTTGGGGGCCAAGGGGGCATCCTTGATATGGGCCCTATAGGATATGGGGCCCCTATAGGCTAACATAGATTACACTGTTCTAAAAATAAGGTTTACTCCCTAATTCAATAATTACTCACTTTGTAGCAGTAATATTGAAATAGTAGTAAAATGTAAAAATAAATCATTGTTTAGTAAGTTGCAACCACTCTTCCGGGGGACCCCTTCTTCCGGAGCCTGAGGGCTTTCTGCAAATTGCCCCCTCGCCCCACCCACATTACGCCACTGTCATTGGCTGATGCCCTAGGCATTATGATAGTGGCGCCATAGAAGATTATTCATTGATTAAACATTGATTGAGGACACTGCAAGGTCGTGCCTTGTGTTGGTCAAGACCTGAGTCTGACCCAAATCTCTGGCTTCAATTTCTGTCAGGCTGGTTATAACTTATAATATAACCATTTTCCTTCTATTAAACCACAGCTTATCAGGTATGTTTTTAATTGATAAGGTCAACATAGTCCTTCTATCGTAAGTTTTAATACATGCAATCGAGAATCAAAGATTTCATTCTTAAATCATGGAGGCTGTCCATTAATTATGTCAACAAAATAGGAGGGGTTTGAAAAAGTTTGACATTTGTTGACAGGGGATGGGTGGTCAAGAGAAGTTGACGTCAACAATTTCTTTTTTTACAAATGATACAAAATAGGAAATGTCACGGAATACTATTTATTACAACAGAAAAAGCCTGACAAGCAAAAAAATTTCATCACCACCACATTATGACACTTGAACAAATGAAAGGAGAAAAGGTCTCATCGCTGCAAAAATAATAACCTTCTAAACTTTTAGGGGACCCGTCACTGGTCTTAGTGGTGGGGGAGTCAACAGTTTTTGACATAATTATAGGGGGTCACTGAAAGTTGACAGTTGTTGACAAGGGATGAGGGGGTCAAAATTGCCCAAAATTGTTGACATAATTAATGGACAACCCCTTGACAATCCACTTATATGTGCCAAAATAAGCTGCATCACTTTCGCTGCACGCCAGTTTAATATAGGGGCCCTTTCGTGCACACAAATATGAGTAACGATAACCATGCATGCTTAGTTCGAGTAATTAATACAGGTAACTGTGTTATCACCTGTCGATTCTGAAATTGCGGTCATGGGCGCTTCAAGCGACAGCACAGCGTACAGTCGTCGATGAAACGACCATCGATGCCGAATCAACACTCGACAATAAAAATTACTCAAAGTCACATTATTTACAATAAAATTTTGTCCGTTATCGTTTAAAAGTCCGATCGGCACCCCGGTCTCCAAACAGCAGAACCGCTGGAGCTTTAGTAAGTAAGTATGAAAACAGGACGCTGGGTTTCCGGTTTCGTTTCATTCTTTTATGAAAAACCAGGGCAGGAAAAAACTTGGGATTTTTGGAAATGAAATGTAGGTTTTTAAAAGGATTTTTAGGTTTTAATGTTTAGCACGTCAACATCCATAGACCCTTCTTCTCTTTATTTTTGTCACATTTCAACACCGATAGTCTCAATAGACACCCCATTCTATATGATTTTATATTGTTATCACATAGGCTATATGTGTTCTGATGTCTGCAGAGAGCAACAAGCTGTTTAAAGCATTGAAGATTGATTTTTAATTTTTCGACTTAAAAGCAAAAAACTTAAAGACCTAAAATTTGACCTTTTAAACACATATTATTGATATTGACCATTGCCTATGATTTTATAGCTTTTTAAGAGAGGCTGAGCTTAAAATAAGCAAAAACTGTTGTGACTGCTTTCAAAATTTGAAATCCACGAGATTTTAAAAACATAAAAACCCGATGTTTTAAAATCACATTTTCTAGCCCTGTAAAAACACGACTATGCCTAAATAAATCTGAAATAATTTAGGTATATTCAAAGTTTGAGTGTCAGGTCAGTGGGGTGGGGAAAATCATACAAGTGTCGTTTTTAAAAAGAAGAAAGAATAGGCTTTGTTGATGCCAGCACCTGATTGGGGTAATCACTGTTGAATATCTTTGCTTTCTGTAACGAATGATTGCATAACGTTGCAACCTTTATTTAGTAGGCCTAGGCCCTACGCTCAAATGGCAGTAGGCCTACTTCATTTTACGTTTCTAATACGCCTAAATATGTCTTAGAAGTTGGAACTTCGAAAGTTTCTGTAGTGTCTATTGTCATTTTAAATTTTTGCATTGGGGGTCGTCCATAAATTACGTAACGCGATTTTGGCACTTTTGGACCCCTTCTCCTTCGTAACGCGACGTAACAAAACGTCAGACCCTTAAAATATGACGTAACAACGGGCCGACCCCCTCCATCCATTTTCGTCTTCCGAAAAGTCTTGACAAGCAACAAAGGTCATCCTTGTATTTTTTCCTCTCCAAATCCCTGACAAGCAAAAAAGGTCAAAGGTTATCACTTAAATTTTTTTGCGTTACGTTACATTTACGGACATCCCCCCGTCGTCACACTTCGTAACAAATGGCCGGACTCCCCCTAGCCGCGTTACGTAATTTATGGACGACCTCTTGAACTGTGTCTCTGAACTAAAAAAATTAATTCCCTTCCAGCCAAGTTAATCCCCCCATGTCTGGAGTCTGGATAAAACGCTGATTGGAGGGGAGGGGGTAATAATATGATTGCAGATTAAATCGATAAACTTAATTATATTGCAGCTGTTGGTCACTCTATATATGGGTCTATATAATAAATCAGAGTGTAACATATATGAACCAGAGCTCACGGTTTAACTCTATTGTCTAGAAAACTTCTGCCGATAGAGTTCCACACCAGATCCCACTGGGCCACTGCTCATGACGCTCTCTCATATCCCTTAGTCGGATCAGACCAAGCAGAGATATTTTTACACCCCCTAACACCACCACCCTCCAATTTGAGACCGCCACTCTCCCCCCAAATTTTCCCCAATCCGAGCCTGACGCGCGCCCCTAACATCTTCCAACACCCCCCCCCCGAATTTGAGACCGACACGCCCAAATTGATAATCCTAGAAATAACCCTGTGACCAAGTAGTTCCCCTAACTAAGTGGTGGTGCCATTCCACATTCTGAACTCTTGACTGCCACTGCAAAACTATATCCAGTGTCTTATCCAGACTCCAGGCCTTTGGGGAGGGGAAAATTTACATTGCTGAAGGGGAAGAGACATAGTTCAATGCAAGAATTTGTGTCAGTGCTGAACATTTTTAATTAAGGGGGGATGTTGGGATAGGGAGCTGGCTCCTTGCCTTGCCCGTGGCTATGCCAATAGTGTTGACGCTATACAGTAAGCTTTGGCTTCACTTAATTTATAACTGGCTAACTTTGTTGGCACCTTGTTTCCAGCATTTCTCAGACTTCTGCCAGCAGGGTTATTTCTAGGATTAGCAATTTGAGGGGGTGTTGGTATTTTCTGGGGGTGCCCTGACGAAAAGTCTGAAGAGAAAATAAAGTAATCCGGCTCTCAGATTAGGGGTGTCGGTCTCAGATAGGGGGGTGTTGGGCAGGGCGCGATTTGCGGGGGAAGGGGGGAATCTTCCCCCCCCCACTGCCCAACTACATCCCCCCTACTGCTACATCTCCCACCCCTACATCCCCCCACTGCTACAGTTTCCAACAACTACATCCCCCCAAGCTCGACATACCCCCCCCCACTGCTCCAGGTCACAAATCGCACCCTGGTGTTGGGGGTGTTAGGGGTGTAAAAATATCCCTATCTGCCATTGTAGATCGCCTGCTATGGTCCTAAAGTCCATTTTACGTATAAATGGGCAGATTATTTTATGCCTGATAATTTTTCGTCCATGAAATTTGGCAGACGCTTTGATAAATCATGTATAGAATTCAACCGTAGGCCTACCTTTAATCAGGGTTTAATCTAGGCCGTTTTCGGGGGAAAATTGCCCTTTTTCTCCCGGAAATTTCAAATTCTCCCCCCCTCCCGGAAATTTTGGCATACTACATCAACTAACAGCAGCCCACTAGCAGAATTCCCCCGGCTTTGTCAGTTCCCCCGGCTTTGTCAGTTTCTTCTCAGAGTCCAGGAGTCTAGATTAAACACTGCCTTAAATTAGGTTTTAGAGGCTAAATCCCTTATTAAAGTGAGATCTGTCACCTCTCCAGATTCAAAGAAGGACTCGAAACTCTGCATCAGTCAACCTGGCGCTGTTGAAAGGCTGCGAAAGAAAGGTATACTCTAGAAGAACAATTATATCTAATGTCGTTAATTGCTTCATGTTTATCCAGGCTCCAGAGATGTTTACAGTATAAGCACTTTCTTGATGCTCCGAATTCGAAACTGGTCAATATTGATTTTTTACAAATAGCTACACTACAATAATATTTCTTTATATCGCCTTCCAACGGAAGGCTATAGGTACTACAGAAAACACGGACTTATGTTTGTGGAGTTTTCCTAGGCCGATCTGTGAAAGCGCCTGGTTTTAATTTTCTTCCTGAATCATTCGATCCTTTCGCGAGAATGTATTTCTTTGGCAGGTCGGGCAACGTGGCGACCTTCTGACCTTTGCCTTGACCTTTCAGAATTACCTGGAAGTTTTTGTCGTTGTAGATTTCATCTAGCCATTTTTCCAGCTGGGTCACTCGATCCTTGCTGACTGTCAGTTGTCTCTTGGTGTCTTCCAATTCTCCGTTGGACCTGCTGCGTGAATGGTCAACTGGTGGCGGTACATGGGCAAATTGACGGTAATGATCCACAAGTGTCAAAAGACGGGCATTTTCCTCGAGCAGGCGGCGATGTGCTGCAGCATGGTCTGGAAGAGGCTGAGGAGGCATGCTTGGATGTGGGGAACTCGGGGTATTTGGTTCGATTCTCATCGCATCAATCTGATTCTGGTACCCATGAACGGCATGGCGCAATGTGTCCACTTCCTTGTCAAGATCTGCGATTCTGGTGTCTTGTTCTCGGATGGTCTCTTTCAGAGGGGTCACTTTCTCTTCCAAGGCGCTGAATCGCAGCAACCTGAGCGCATTTTCTTTCTCTTCTTTGAGATGGTCCTTCAGTTTATCGTTTTCTTTTCTCAGTCGGTCGATTTCCAAATCAGATTCCTTGCTATTAGCGTTCAGTTCATCATTTGTCTTTTGCACTTTTTTGAGCTGAGCGTGAAGTTCGATAAACTGATCCTTCAGATCTTTGCATTTCCTGTCTAATTCATTATTTTCGTGCTGTGCATCTCGGTGTTCCCTTTTGGCTTCTTCCAACAGCATGTCCCTCCCTTTCAATTCTGATCCCAATTTCTCTATCTTTGCCCGCAGTTCTGCTACTTGTTCTGCTGAAATCGCGACCTTCTGCAGGTTTTCTATGTCCTTTCTTGCTGCCACTAACTTATGCCTCTTTCTGTCCAATTTATCCGTGATCTTCCCGAGTTTATCCTCGAGGTCTCGCTCTTTAGTCATGCTCTGCTCCTGCTCCTTAAATTGATTGTTTTCTGCAATCAGATTGTCCAGCATTTTCGACTTGCGCTCCAGTTCTTCTTCTAACTTCAAATTCTCTGACTTTAGCCTGTCTGCCGATTTCGCCAATTGTTTATCATGCTCTGCGTCATCTTTCAGCCGCTCCAACTCTGATCTCAGTCTCTCGTTCTCAACACGTTGAAGTTCTTTCTTTTTTCTGAGAGAATCCAGTTCGTTTTTCAAGTCGGTTCCGTTGCTCTCCAACTCTCTGATCTTCTCTTTTAAGTTCTCGATCTCAACGAGATGTTCACGTCCAGCCTTGTCCATCTCCCTGCGAACCTCATTCAGTCGATGTAGCGCGCTTTCTTGGCTGTTCTTCAATACTTCCAGATGGTTATTGACATCGTCCATCTCGATCCTTAGCAGCCTGTTCTCCGTGGTCAATCGGCTTTTCGAATCTTCTGCAGCAAGAACCGGAAAATTCTCCTTCTCCCCACTTCTCTCCCGTCTTGCCGACTTCCTCGCCTCGTTGTCGCTGCTACCGCCGAGAAATCCACTCTCTGCCCTCGGCGGCGAATGCAGGTCCTCGTCCGGTCGGCGTCTCTCCGTCCGGGGCGAGTAGATCGTCTCCCGAAAGGACCTCTCGCGCACGGATGGCTGCCGGGAGGACTTCACGGACGGTTGTCGAGATATCTGACCAACAGAAATCTTCATCGACTCTTCGGAGTTGTATCGAGGTATGGAGTATTGTTCGTCGTCGAATCGTGTTGTTTTTCCAGTGGCGGACGTGACGAAACTCTTCGGCCGCGTGTCCTCCTCTGTCGTCATCCTGTTCTCAGTGTTAATGTTGGCGCGCTTTGCTTCTTTAGCGCCGTCTCTGATGTTTCGGTAGAATTTATGTCTGTCCATTTCTTTTGGCTTTTCTAGAACTATTTTGCTGAGCAGCATCCGCTGGCGAAAACTATAATCTTGTCGTTCGAAATGATGTCTCCATCAGAATCTCGACGTCTACAATAAATCAATCACGCACAGTTAGCCTAACTATTTGAAGCAGAAAATTGTTAAGTGGAAAAGCTTAGGCATAGTAGTAACTGTGATCGTTTCAACTTTTAGGATTGAACGTGGAAAACAAAACATCAGATGCAGTGTAGAGCAGTGGCGTAACCAGGGTTCCGGAATAGGGTTACACATAAATCAATCAATCAATCAATCACGAAACTTCTATCGCGCCACTATCATAAAACCCAGGGCCAGTGGCGTAGCCAGGATTTCCGTAATGGGGTTTGATTTTTGTTTTGACCGTGACCAGCAACTTTGGAAAACTCCTGACAAGCAAAAAAACGTTATCGCCTCTACTTTTTTACGTGACAAGCAAAAAGTTCCTCGCCTCTTACTTAATATAATCATGTATAATATAAAAACAAGTTTAAAGTGGTTCGCCTCTTACTTAAAACCACTTAAATCAGTCTACAGCAAAGAGGTTGACCCCCAAAGTCGCGTCAACAAATTAAAAATGCATGAAGACTCATTACAATTATTTTGTTTTCGTCAGCCAAGGGGTTAACCCCAACCCCGCTTGGCTACGCCACTGGCCAGGGCATCAGCCGATGGTGCACCAAATCCAAATAGAATTAAAGCCAGGTCAATCCGGAAGATCAGTCAGAACAGCGGAGGAGCAATCTAAGGGGAGATAACTCAGATAAGCCAAGTCAAACAGGTATGTTTAAAGACCAGATCTGAAAGATGATAAAGTGCTATAGCTATACGAAGTGATATTGGTAATGAATTCCAGAGCTTAGAACCACACACTGAGAATCAACTAGTGCCAATGACTGTCAGGGGCGGCGCTAAGGTGGCGAGTCCTCGGGTCCGGACCCACCTAGCCTCGGGCAGGGGCACCCGAACAAATCGTGCAAATCCGCAGAGAAATTTTGCTTTCGGGGAAGGGGTGGTCTGGGCCGGGTCCTGGTTGTGTAAATTGCATCAGACCCACCCAGCCAACATAACCCAGCGCCGCCGCTGATGACTGTGCGAGGATGAGGAACAGAAAATGAAAGTCCATCGACATTTTCTGACAAAACAGTCGCCGAATAGCAAAAATACAAAAAAACTTGTGCCCTTCGCACATTCGCGCATTCTCTTCGATCATGCTACCTATCTCCCCCCCAAAAAAAAACTCAACGGTTTTTGCGCAAATTTCACGACCGATCCCCGTCAGAAACGGCCCTGGCCCTGCCCCCTGCCCCTGGCCCTGCCCCCGCGCCCCCCCCCCTGCCCCCGTGCCTGCCCTCTTTGGGGCCGGGCATCGTTGTCCCTCGCCCCCCTGCCCCTCTGCCCCCGCCCCCAGTCAACAAAGTGCCCCACACCCCACCCACGTGGCTGCGCCAATGATGCGCCAATGATGTGTGCCCTCGATCAGGAGTTACCTCCTTCATATACCTGGCAAAATCGAATCTAAATTCTTTCGTGCCTATAGGCAACACTTAGGCACGGGGAAATTTGTATACCCCTAACACTCCCAACACTCCCTCCAATTTGAGACCGACACCCCCCCAATCTCAGCAACGGGATGACCTTTTTGCTTGTCAGACTTTTTGGCAGGGGACCCACCCCACGGATTTAGACCTACCGGCATCCCCCCAAATTGATAATCCTAGAAATGACCCTGGTTAGGAACAGCAGTGTCATTATTGTTTAACAATGCAATTATTTAATATCTAAATTCCGGTCTTACCGTCGGATAACGAAAACTTAACTCGAGCATTAGGCCGACTACTAATTGCATTATCGTTTTTCCCGTGACTGTTTACGGCTTCAACTCAGATAGCCAAGGTGTCTCTGTTGTCAATGGCGACAGTGACTTGCTTCAGCTTTGGCTTCAGTTTCCCCGTCAAGTCCCCCCAAGAACTTTGTTTATCGGTCTTCTGAACGCACGTTGCCATAGATCGTATACACGGTCAGGCAAACGCCTGTCGCCAAGTCAGGCCTCGCTTGAATAAGCACCGACGCGACCCCATTGCAGTCTCGATGTAAAACTTTAAGCTTGCTTTCTAGCGCTGTACCTCAAAAATGCGCTACCAATTAATTATGACCATTGGCTGGCATCAGGGGCCGTCCATCAATGACGTCACGCCATTTTGGCAGTTTTTACCTCCCCCTCGTAACACGTCGTCACAAAAGTCAGACCCCTCAAATATGACGTCACAACGCGTTAACCCCCTCTCGCCACCTTGTCGTCTTTCCAATGTCAGAAATTCAGAATTAACGTTTCCTTTGAAAATATTCATTATAGTTATTATAGCTGAAACAATATTCAGAAACTTTTTCAAATGCTCTTTTAAAAATAAAGTATAATAATTATAAGTGTAAAATACGTTCAATTTTGCGGTAACATAGTATTGCGGTATTAATAAAAATATTTAGTATTATGTGGCGTCACATTTCTAGAAACCCCGTCGTCACACATCGTCACAAATGTTTGAACCCCCTCCCCCTAAGTGCGTGACGTCATTTACGGACGGCCCCTCGGTTAGTGTGCACTGTGCAGAGACCATATTATCATTGGCGTAGCGACGGGGACAAGGTGCACGGGAGTACGGGCCGGGGCTTCGGCCCCCAATTTTGGCTGGGATGAGTTGTGGGATTTGTGCGAACCTTTGAGAGATTTTTCGGGAAGGAGAATAAGTATGATTGGAACAGAATTAATAGCTGTACAATTGAATGTACAAAGAACTTATTGGCCGCGTTTTGTAGACATATTTCATCGGAATATGTCTGTATGTGCCTCAGAGGCGAATCTAGGGGTGCAGGGGGTACAGATGTCCCCGACTCCCCGGGCGCCGAGGTGGGGGGGGGCGCAAAATTGGTTTAAGGTAGGATGTTCCCTACGGATGATGACCCCTTTTGCTTGTCAGGGTATTCGCGAAGTTGGATGAAGAATGAATGGGTGCAAAAATTGGCAGAACGGCATCCTTTTTTAATTCTTACGATTTTCGTCAAGTTGGAGGAGCCATCAGTATGCTTTGTCCCCGGGCGCCGGACACCCTAGCTCCGCCCCTGATATGCCCCCCCCCCGCAATTCAGAAACCTGGCTACGCCACTGTCTACTTTACGAACTTAAAATCGGCTTCCTTTGGAACAAACCTATATTTTTTATTTCATTTGGGATAGATTTCCAAACTCCGCCATCAGTTGACACCAGCATAAATTGCAGGAAAAAATCAACAGTAGTCGATTTTCTAAACAAACCCTTCATCCCCAAATATGTTGTGCACTGCTCCCTGGTGGGGATATTGGGCATTTTTATGAAGAATTTATGGTAGTTGCAATTTTCTACAAAGCGGCTGTCCTTTAATTATGTCAACAAAGTAGGGGGAGGGGTTTGAAAAAGTCTGACAGTTGTTAACAGAGGGAAGAGGGTCAAGAGAAGTTGACGTCAACAATTTCATTTTTTTACAAATGATAAAAAGTAGGAAATTTCATGGAATACTATTTATTACAATGGAAAAAAGCCTGACAAGCAAAAAAGGTCATCATCACCACATTATGACATTTGAAGAAAAAAGAAAGGGAAAAATGGTCATCGCCCCAAAAATAATAACCTTCTAAACTTTTTAGGGAGACCCTTCACTGATCTTAGTTGGGGGGTGGGGGTCAAAAGCTTTTGCCATAATTATAGGGGTGTCACTGAAAATTGACAGTTGTTGACAAGAGGGAGGGGGTCAAAAATTGCCCAAAAATTGTTGACATAATTAATGGACAACCCCAAAGACGTTTT
This sequence comes from Metaphire vulgaris, assembly GCA_018105865.1. NCBI lineage: Eukaryota > Metazoa > Annelida > Clitellata > Crassiclitellata > Megascolecidae > Metaphire > Metaphire vulgaris. The sequence goes on along the minus strand of CM030870.1, from coordinate 948,401 downwards.
TGCGGTAGAATAATAAGAAACCAAACAGGAATCCTTCTGCGTAAATGTTACTGTTAAAAGCGTAGTGCACAACTAACAATAACGATCAGTACATACAGTAAAACGTGTTCTAATACATATTACATCAACACTAAATACATCAAAATATTACTGCACGAAAATTACTAAATCATCTGTGAAGAAGAACTTTAATAAAATCTGAAATTAATTTTGTATGACAACAACAGACAACATCACATCAGGAAATATCAATTGAAAAAAAGTTCAATAAAATTTCACACGTTGTATTCAAAATACACGATTACATCGAATATTGGGAAATCTGCACTCCAACAAACACTACATACACAGATCATCAACAAACTCTTAAATAATACAATGTAACAATTAAGAAACCACTTCACTTGACACAGAATTTTTACAGACAGGAAAAAATCCTTTACAATTACAGAATTACCAAGAAAACAATCCTTCCAAATACTTAATAATGTAGAAAAATTAATTCCAAAACAAGCAAACACTCATACGTGGGTCCCCGCACATTTGGGCAAGAGGGGCACTCGCCCCACCCCCTCTGGAAAATGCAAATACCAATATTTCACATTGAAATTTGAAAACCTTGCTAAAATATTAACCGTGTCCACTGTGTTAAAGTGTTTTGTCCCCTCCTGGAAAAATTTATGTGATGAAACTGTGACCAGTGTTTTCCCCTCCCCCTGGAAACATTTCTGTGGGCGACCATGCACTCATAGTCACTAAAAAAAACTTTAAAATTTCAAATAAATACCGGATTATAGTTAAATAATCAGTTTTGAACTCCAACAAAATAATACACCATCTGCCCTTCAAATTAAAAGCAGCTCTGGGGGCCAAACCGCTTTTCCATTACAGATACATTCCCGTTAATCTGCCACTTAATAATCCGTCAAAAACATACAGAACTAATTCAATCCCATTGTAAAACGTTTATCTACCAATTCGCCAACTGCCAAAACAATTGTGACCCCAACCTATCAGGAGCATAGCCAGGAATTTTGTTCAAAGGCTATAAATATTTTTGGGGGTATAAATCTTAACTATAAACCACATAAACTATATAAATTACATATAACCACATATAAATCACATAAAAAAACTTTAAGGTAGGCTGATTTTGGGGGTATACAGGGATATTTTTGCACCCCCTAACACCCCCCAATTCGAGACCGACACCCCCAAATTTTCCCCAATCCGAGCCTGAGGTGCACCCCTAATGCCCTCCATCACCCCCCCAATTTGAGACCGACACCCCGAAAATGATAATCCTAGAAATAACCCAGGGGGTATATATACCGCTATACCACCTCCGTCGCTGCGCCTCTGCAACCTATTGATTTACTACTCCTTAATCCGTCAACTCATTCATCAGTTTTGGCGGATTTAGTTAGCTCTCTGTTTTTCTACATATTTACAATGGAAGCGGTTATTGTTTGCTTCATGTTTTAAAACTTTTAATCAACTAACATTTGCATCATTGGCTACAAAATGTGAACGGACCGATTCAGGAATCGAACAAAAATGTGACATCTGTTTGTAAAAAGACAAAAATCCAGCAGCAAATCGAAAAGAAATTGATGGTCACTTTAACCACGATTGGGAAATCGTCATTTCACATCTCATAGTCAGACAAAATAAACTGGCTCTTTGGGGTTGTCCATTAATTACGTCAACAAAATAGGGGGAGGGGTTTGAAAAAGTTTGACAGTTGTTGACAGGGGATCAGGAGGGGGTGTCAAGAGAAGTTGACGTCATCAATTTAATTTTTTTACAAATGATAAAAAAATAGGAAATTTCATGGAATACTATATATTGCAATGGAAAAGAGCCTGACAAGCAAAAAAAGGTCATCATCACCACATTATGACACTTGATGAACAAAAGAAAGGGAAAAAGGTCTCATCACTGCAAAAATAATAACCTTCTAAACTTTTTAGGGGACCCGTCACTGGTCTTAGTGGAGGGGGTCAAAAGTTTTTGACATAATTATTGGGGGGTCACTGAAAGTTGACAGTTGTTAACAAAGGAAGAAGACTCAAAAATTGCCCAAAAATTGATAACATAATTAATGGACACCCCTTTTGAGATTTACACACAGTAAACCAACATGTATCGACTACTACTGAAAGCATATAGCATGAAGTAATGTTTTTTGCATGTAGAACTACAGTACACTGTATACAACTACAACTATACTTTTACAAGAAACAATACTGTAGTGCAGTACATTTTTGTGTTTACTGTTTGCGTAGTGTATAGCTGTTTTGTTCATGACAGTGTATGGGTGTATACACTCCGTCCCATCAAAAGACCTGTTTTCGTTAATCCACCACATTTGTTAATCCGCCAAAGTTTCAAAAAACGAATTATGGTGGATTAACAAGAGTACAAGAGTGGACCTGTATATGCGAAATTCCGTTATGTGCAAGTTCCTATGTCCTATGCTTTTCCTGCATGTTTGCATAGGCACATGCCCGAGATCAGCAGATCTTGTCCACTATATACGATATTCTGCTATAAGTGAATCAACTTTAATGGGACCAGGGTTATTTTTACACCCCCCAACCTCAGCTATGGGATGACCTTTCCTTTTTGCTTGTCAGACTTTTTTTGGCAGGGGACCCCCAGAATTTACCAACACCCCCAAATTGATAATCATAGAAATAACCCTGAATGGGACTGTACTGTAAGACAAAAATTTGGCAACAGAAAATGAGACAAAAAACTGTGAATGCATTGACAACCTCCAATGCTACACAACTTCAAGATTCCATTCTTGTCTAACATTAAAAAGTTTGTCTAAGAATCAATAATGCATTATTGCACAAACTTCTCAAGACAATACAACATATTAAACAATAAAATAGTTAGAAATTATAAATAAATTCCATAATATATTGGCATTCCATCAGAGACTTTCCTGGCAAGCACTGAATCAGTGCAGAACATTAAATGCAACCTTTATGACAAACTATTTTCCTTCAAATACAAATGCATCATGTAAAAATGTATAAAAAGAAATTTTGCACATACTTATAAACCATAGTAATGAACAGAAGTGTACATTTTAAAACTGATGCTCATGATTAGTTATTAGACAGAAATTGTATAAACTATTTGCCATTTACAAGCATTAAAAACTAACATACCATATCTGTCACTATACAACGGTTGTAACTTCTATTACTTTAAAAAAACAACTGAAACATAAGTACAAATTTACCAGTATTGGCTTAAATACCGAGATAAATGCTAAATAGAGAATTAACATGTGAAAATGCAAAATCCAATAGTTTAAAATTAGTAAAGCTTTCAAACTCTAACCACTCAAGCAATTTAGAACACATCTCAATAAGATAAGACACCAGTGGCTTCCCATACTGGAATTTTATACTTACAAAAAAACTGAAAATTTTAAGAAGTCCACAATAGATGCCTGAGTTACCGCTAAAACAGCAGAAAAAAAACTCGCTCAGTAAACTCTCCGGGCAAAACAATGACTAAACATCTTGCAGAAATACGCGCTTAACGCAGAAAAAGTTAAAATTTTGGCAACGAAAAGGAAAACTGTACGAAGAGATGATTGATGCAAAACTATCTTTCTGCCAGTATTACTGTTCCTGCCATTTTGGAGCCGAGTTTAAATGTGTCGGGACGCACATCGTCGCCGGAACGACCTGAGAGCGCGCCGTTGAATTACCGAGCGTCGACGAACACGGAACGAGTGCGCCTGGATCTGCCGAAGTTGCTGCCGATGATGATGACGATGATGTCGTTGAAAGCCGAGAAAAGGCCAACAGCGTGTCAGGAAGATGTGGCGGAGTGACGGGCGTATTAGCCGGCGTACACATCTAGACGCACGACAAACATCCAACAGAGTCACAAGATTATCTTAAAGCACGGCTATTTACATAATTACGCATGCAGAATTGGGCTTTAAGATGAAAAGAATAAAGTTTCACAAAAATATGGAATCTAATGTAATAAAGGTAAATGTTCATCCATTCGTAATTTCGAGTGTAGGGTCCGGCACTGCAGACATGGATATGGGTTAGGTTGGGTCGGGTCCGAAATTTCCATTTTATGGTGGATTGGGTTGCCAGGTTGTTGTGTTATATTGTACAAATGTGTACATATTAATGATTTGTTTAAATTACTACAAATTACCCTTAACCTCTTTCGATGCCTTTTCACAGGAGTAACCGAAAAATACAAGTTAAAGGCATTCAGAAATATGAAATCTGCCAAATGGAATACTTTCCCGTTGGTCTATGAAATGAAACAGGATTTAACAAATTTGTATGTATGGGTTGGATTGGGTGGGTTGGATTGGATTGGGCCAAGTAACCCAGCTGTGTCCGTGGGTTGGGTTGAGTTGGGTTTGTAGTGATAGGTTGGGTTGGGTTTTAAAAAATGGACCCATGTCCATGTCTGCAGCACTGACCTCTGGTGTCTGAGTAGATGGAAACAAACCATTCCAGAGAGAGGGTCCAGTCACTCTGAATGACCAACCTTGGGTGAGAGTGGTGCATGATTTATGTACATGGGCATCCATGTGACCAATAGAGCAAACCAAGTAATGTAAAGTCCTGAGTAGAAATGGGGTGAAAAAAGTTCAGTAATGTAAGGAGGCGCCAGACATCCAAATGTTGCAGAATCAATAAGTAACTATTGACATATGAAATTCAAATTAAATTTTTAAAATGTCATGCTTGGATTAAAAAAAAGGCATTTTGCTAAGTCAACTGCTGTTTGAAATACTGTAGAAAACACCTATTAAGAACTGTTCATAAATGACGTCACGCATTTAGGGGGGGAGAGGGTTCAAACATTTGTTACAAAGTGTGACGACGGGGGGAGGGAGGTTTCCAGAAATGTGACGTCACATAATACTAAATATTGTTATTAATAACGCAATGCTATGTTACCACAAAGTTGAACGTATTTTACACTTACAATTCAATTTTTTAAAATAATTTGAAATTTTTTCTGAAAATCACTTCAACTATAATAATTATAATGAGTATTTTCAAACGGATTCATTGCAATGCCCGCTTCATTCAAGAAAAAAGTGCATTGAAACTTTAATTTTGACATTAGAAGGAAAGAGGCTTAACACGTTGATGTCATTTTTTTAGGGGTCTGACATTTTGTGATGACTTGTAATGAGGGGGAGAGGGGTAAAAAAAACTGCCAAAATCGTGTGACGTTATTTATGAATGGCCACTTAGTCTAAAGTCATTCAAAGAAGATGCCAAGAGTTTGTTTATCATAAGTGGCATTACATAAATCAATATACTGAATAGTTAGTATGAAGCCAAAAGGCGCATAGATAATTAATTTGATTTGAATCAAGCAACCGGAAAATGACAGTCCGAAGTGGAATTTCCGTTACAGTGGCAACATTGGACGTGCGCCTGTGCCGCCGTTGAATCTTGAAAAAACATGCTCAGCGCCGCCTGGAAAAAATTAGAACCACAAACAAAATTCAGATGTCTCCATCTTTTTATTATCAATATTTTAACAAGTGTCAATAAAAGAAATGTAAGCAAGTATTGTACGAATAGGTAAAGGTAAAGGTTTCCCATATTCCATTTGGAGCCAGTGCTGATCTCCGGTCTCCATGGCATATAGCATCCGTGCAATTGGCTCCAAGGCAAATTGAGAGCAAAGAGATTCTCAAAAAGTCTTGACAGCCTATTTTGTTTTCCAAGTTTCTAAGACTTTTTACTTCAACACTTTTTGTGCTTTCTGGCACAATGAAACAATACATACCTTGTATTTTACCCACCTTCCCCATTTAGGCCCACAGCACCATATTTTCTTTACAATTTTTGTCTATATCTTGCTTCTTTTGCGTACCTCTTGGCAACATCTGGCGTACCCCTAGGTGTACGTGTACCACTGGTTGGGAACCATTGACATATGCCATTAACCGAGAGTAGGTTGCCAGCCAAACGTCTAGGCCTGCGCTTCACCTCACAGCTGAATGCTGCTCCTCATTTTGTCCACTGCCCTCTAGCAAGTAAGGCTGGGTCAACCTTAAGGCTCCAATGAGGTCAGAACCCAAGTCAAGTCAGCATGCCTGGCCAGCATGTAATGGTAAAACCACTTCTGTCATCTTCCCACCCAAATAGTATGAATAGACTGCTTCTCATTTGGAGTTAGTTCTTTAAACTTTAAAATGGTTTCTGTTAAATCTGCCAAGCAACACGAATTCTCAAAATCATTTTTTTGTCTAAAAAATTACTTTGAACAGCACTTTTGCCAAATAAAACACTGAACTTCACATGACTAATACTATAAATAGCAAATTCTGCAAACAATTTGAAAACTAAAGAAACCCGTTCAGAAATTGCAACGGTGAAGGAAATTTACTTCTAAATGCCATTTAGCCGATATAAGAAGCTGCTTCGCCTGTTCCGAATGACAACCGGCCACCATAACAAACTTGTTGATCAGCAGTTGTTCGCGAAGTCCGTCCATTACTACAGACCCAGAAACAAAAACACAAACAAATACCATCAAATGCAATAGATAAATAGATTGCCTCCAAATTTAAACCATCCAAATTCTCTATCAGTGGAAGCCACTCTCCAGTTGGAGACAACACTCCTTTTTAGCCCAGGGCTGAGAAGCAAAAAGTTTCTAGCCTTTGAGGGGCTGTCCATTAATTATGCCAACAAAATAGGGGGGTTTGAAAAAGTTTGACAGTTGTTGACAGGGGGGTCAAGAGAAGCTGACGTCAACAATTTCATTTTTTTACAAATGATAAAAAATAGGAAATATCATGGAATACTATTTATTACAATGGAAGAAAACCTGACAAGCAAAAAAAGGTCATCACCACCACATTTTGATGCTTGATGAACAAAAGAAATGGAAAACGGTCTCATCGCTGCAAAAATAATAACCTTCTAAACTTTTTAGAGGGACTCGTCACTGGTCTTAGTGGTGGGGGGAGGGGTCAAAAGTTTTTGACATAATTATAGGGTGTTACTGAAAGTTTACAGTTGTTGACAAGGGGAGGGGTTAAAAATTGCCCAAAAATTGTTGACATAATTAATGGACAGCCCCTGAGCAGACAATTTGGAGGGCTAAGACACCACTCGTTCTCAATGTAGCTCATATTTATGGACAGAGGGAGACTACCCACTTGAAAAATGCTGAAAACCTGCTTGCATACAGAAAGCTCTGCACAAATCCAGTGCTAAATATGTACACTTGATTCTCATGACATGATGACTATGTGCAAAAACAACTGTAACACGTTAAACCTAATCCTCAAAACAGCAATATGCTTTCCAGTACTATAAAGTAAGCAAGTAAGTAAAATCTCGTGAATTTATATAGAGCTTTCAAAGGCAGCACCGCAGTAGCACCCTATTCCTAGGCGCGTAATCTTTTTATGAAGTAGCTATAGCCAAAGATGGGAGTCATTCATGTAGGGTCATTTAATTCAAAGGGTCATTGTATTTGGGACGTTACAGTCATGGAGGAAATGATTTTTGAATATATATATATATATATATATATATATATATATATATATATATATATATATATAATACTACATAAATATACTGCATCTCGATAAAATGACACACTTTCAGGGTCAGACTTAGGTTAGAAAAGTGAATGTTATTATATTCTGCGGGTCTAAGCCGGCGTAACATATAATGGCGCTATAGCAGTCAAGCATTTCTTATTGTTATTCAGGATGTCAATAATATTTACAATGAATAAGCGTGCTTCGTGGTTGTCCTGTGAATACAAACAAACTGCCAACAAACAACAAACAACGCAAGCGCCCCGTCTTAACATAGACGACTTTCTCACTAAATTCGATTTAATCGACGATTAGAAAAAAATCGGAATTTAATTCAGAATTTATTTGACATTTAAAACAAACCTTTAAAATGAAAACACGAACTCCGAAAACACAAGAAGCGCAGCGACTGTGATTGGCTGAAATTCTCAGGAAAAAAACATGACTGATATAGCGCAATGCTTCGATAACAGGATCTTGAGAGGCTTAAGGGGCATAATCTTTGTGTGAAGACAGACAGTAATTTCTCATGATGATTGCTGTTTGGTCCACCACCGAGAGCACAGAGTCACTTGACTCAAAACCTGCCGGTTTTTCTTGCTAGTTTCTCATCATCGCGTAAAGCCGAAAAATTATTGAAAAAACATGAATTAACAAGCGACTTTCAATAATTTTACCAATATGCATCAATCATTGACATCTATAAATAGCCTAGACTGCTCATAGGCCCGTTAATCTGAGGCCACGGTCCTCACCTAGCAAGATGGCTGCCGCCACCTAGTAAGTAAGCAAGTAAACACGAAACACCTAGCGAATGGATGCTCAACTATATTTTTGTTTGCCGCTACAACGACAGTCCAGTTAAAGAACACATTATTCTGAATTATTTGGTCTTTTTGAATACCATTCCCGTCTATAATGGTTCAAATAATTTATTAGTCTGATGAATTAATGTAATAATTCTACTTTATTGTATTTCGCCTTTGGTAATAAAAGCGCAGACTGTCTAAAGTAATTTATCATTTTTATAGCGCACGTTGAACACGCATGATAAAACTATCTGATCAGTATCTCTGTGGCGAACTATTTGCCGTTTATGTACATCACTATAGCGGCCTTCGTATAATCTTAGTAGACAGCTACGTAAGAATAATTGGATTATAATATAAACTTTACTACTTTAGATAGCCTACTTAATTAATTTATATACGAGTTTTAATTTTGACTTCTCTAGTATAAGTTAGTTAAGCTTCTTGCGTCATTATGTATGTCTGTGTATGTTGCTGATCTTATGTTGCTGAATTGCTGAATAAATAAATTGCTGCTGCTGAATAAAAGTAAGAGGTTCAGACTCAGTAGGATTTCTTCTGTGTTGAAAGCCACATCCAAGTCCACTGTTTGACGTTATAACACACATCAGAGAGGCTATTTGACTTTCATTTAGTGTTTGAGCATTGTGGTAGGAATGGCAAAATTTATAGCTATACTGTTTGCTGACTTGTCTACTCTTTAAATAGCCAATGGAATGGGAACTGGGAGGTGACAATCTCCCACAAAGACAAGGAGTCAGACTCCCCATGATGAGACTCTCAAATTATTATGTACAGCAGGGTTGTCCAACCCTTTCAAGCGAAGGGCCAAACCCCAAGTTTGAACCAGGTCCAGGGGCCACTATAGAAGAAATCGTAATGTATTACATTACATCACAGGAATAACAATTTTCAATTAATTGACTGTTTTTAGTTATATTGTTACACTGTTGCAGTCATACTCGTACAATATTAGGCAGCTAGTCAACTTAGTCTTACAGACTTGCATAGAAGAATTAAATGTTAGGTATGACATTGTTTTTGTCGTCACAAATGCTCTATATTGGCGCCTTCTGCTGACGCAACAATTCTTATAATTCCATACAAGTGCTCACCCAGAAGAAGTGACCTCTGTTTAGTCTTAATGTTCTTCATTCATTTTAAACGAGGTTTTGAATCAGTTGGCCCTATCCTTTGGAATGCTCTTGACGCCAGTATGCGTGGCTTAGCAACTGCTAATTCTATGGCCCACTTTTCATTTTAAAGTACCAAAAGGTAATGATGTTTTTACAGGAGGTACCTAAAGAATGTGGTAGTAAATATATATATATATATATATATATATATATATATATATATATATATATATATATATATATATATATTTATTTTGCATTACAGTGATATTTTGCCTCAACCAATGCCAAAAATCTTGCATAAGCACTTATTTATACAGTTATTCAGCAAATTCATGTTAGCTTTACTAGTTGTGGTTATTTCAACAGCATGCATAAGGATTCGTAGACAAAACGACTTAAATAATTCAACAGTCACCAGCTCAGAGTTTGATGCTTTTGAGGAAATTTGTGGGGATGCAAAGTGAAGAGGAAAAAAAAAGAAAAGAGACAAAAAGGTCATTGTTAGTGTTTTTCCCACTAAATGTTAATAAACCTTGCAAAAAAGGCTGACGAGCAAAAAAAGAGAAGGTAATTTGTAGTATTTTTCACTAAATTTTGTTAAAAACTCACCAGAAAATAGGCTGACAAGCAAAAGAGGTCATCCGTAACCCCAGTGGGGAGGATGCATCCCCAGTCATTAACATGGTGGAACTGCCACTGAACTCATATATATACACAGTACAAGGCAGACGACAGCAAACCTCCCTGTCGAACCTCTGCGTGAATTACAAAGCATGTGGATAAAGCACTACAAGCATCTAACATCACTATCATACAAGCATCTAACAACACTATTACATTTACTAAAGCAATCTGAAATAATTGAAAATACACACCTTGGAAATTGGCGTTTCAATAATAAACACATTAAACCATAATGATTAACTCGATCAAAAGCCTTCAAAATATCTAGAGCACAGAGAGAAACCGTAGAAATCTAACTGGCAATGATGAGTCACAGTAATAATAATAATAATAATAATAATAATAATAATTATGCACTTCTATAGCACCATTTCTAATACTCAAGGGTATCAATCGATGGTACTTCAAATCCATCCGCAAAAGACCAGGTCATTCCAGATCAGTCAGAGGGAAACAGCAAGACAGACTATGGAGGAAATGCTATTTGGAAGAGATGTGTTTTAAGCCTAGATCTGAAAATGCTCAGTTTATTGGAAGATCCGACAACCAAAGGCCGGGGGAAGTCAGCTAGTGGGGCTTGGGGGAGTGCTGTAAGTTGATGCAGTATGTCAAAATTTTTTGGGAAAGGGCAAACAGGTAGTGTTTTATCCAGACTCCAAGCCTTGGGGGAATTAAAACTTTCGGGGATCGACTTGTTAGGAGAGGAAAAGACACAGTTCAATGCAAAATTTGTGTAAGTGCTGTGATTTGGGGGATTTTGAGGTCTTAGAGGGGGATCTCCTCTCCTAACAGGCCTGTATAAAACACTGGCAAACGGCCTTGATTAAACCCTGAATTATACAATGAAATAAATCGCCTTACAAAAGATCACCACAAAAGAATAACAACAACTATAACATATTCACCACTGGTATAATGGCTACAGGCCTGTATAAAAACACTGGCAAACGGCTACATTAATGACTACAGCAGAAATTGAAAAACTTGACCACAATAAAATACAGGTTTACATCAAAATGGCAACATACAACTATGGCTATCAACTACTGGTGCTTGAATAACACTAGTTTGGTCAGCTGCTTACGCACTTTGGTACCAGTTTTGTGTTCAGTGTATCTTTTTGCAATGGCATGCATTCTAATCTTAATGTAACACTGACTGATAACTTTGATTAGTTTGTATACATGATTACTTTCCGGACTAGAATCAAACATGTGATCATAAAGATCAGCAAACACACTTTTCGATTCCCCAACTTCACTTAACACAGATAGAGAAACTGTTGCCACTAATTTTGACCCAAGAGCCAGAGGCAAGTTACCTTTACAAGAAGCCATCATTCTGCTTATTGCCTGCTCTGTGATCTCACATACTTTGACAACACTCTCAGAAGGCTTTATCAAGCCCCCTTTGTCTTTCAATTTAACAAACAACAGTTTCTCACAAAGTGGTGCTGCAGTTAGTGACACAAGGCAATCAGGGCAGTGTAGAATTCGACGGACCATTTTTACAACATAACCAGCCACATATGCCACAACATTTACTTTAAATTCTGACAATGATGAAAAATCACACTTTTTGGCATATTTGTGTTCAAGCTGCAACTGTGATACCTCATCACTCTGACTTGTCACAATATCATAATGACGTGCAAGACAAATGTCTAGAATATCAGTATCAACTGTATTAACAACACCTTTATTTCTATGCACATCACGCGTTAAAAAGAGGATATCAGTACCATCCAGGTGGGCACAGTTGCCACCAATACCCTTCACTTCGTGGCGTATCAAAAGTCGCTTGTATGCTGCAATAAATTGCCTTGCAGTCGGATTATTATTATATCCCAATGATGAAACGAACAGCAGAAAAAAAAATAATTCGATGTGGTCTTGACTCAGCTTATAAGTCAATAAATATTTCACTGGTGCATCAGCACCTGCAACATACTGGAAATACAATGACTTAACAGTCTGTATCGCACATAAAAAACCAATAAATGGCGTCTTCCTTCGGGTGGACGTCATCGACTGACCACTAGTGTCTTTTAGGCTCATAATATAAGCAAATGCTTCATCTAAAAATGGATCCCACAGATGAAAATTTGAAGGCCTCAATGCGGCTTTAAACCCACGTGCAACAGGATTACGTGAATTTAGAACATCAAACAGGTGATCAATGAGTTTCAAAAATCTTACTGTAGGCTCAGATCCAGAAAACTGTGGTAAATGTAGATATGTGGCACAGAACTCAATAGCTGATGATGTACTGGCACTCAACGTCTGTGCTGCTAAATTTACTTTCATCTTCTGTGTGTGAAAGTTAATGTGAGCTTTAGTTAATTTATTAGCCAGATGCATACCCTCATTTTGCTGCACCTGATGTAGGGCAACAACATACTCCCATTTAATTTTGTTACCATCAGCATCGACAAGTATTCCGCATTCAGCGAGAGTGTTTCGAAGTAGCTTCAACATATGGCAAACATCAAACACCACATGAACTTTCACACAAGCATTACTGGGGTGCACAAAAATGCCTGAAGATTCAATGGATCTAAACCCAACTCATTCATCATTTTGAAATGACAGTGGGGTCCATCACATGTCAAAGAAACAATTTTGACAAACATTGCTTAACTAGATTAGCACGATCGGATCCAGACAATCCTTTCACAAAGAAATAACCTACTGGAATTGTCCAGTTTTCACACAAAGATACTACCCTACCATAAAAACTAGCACTTCAGTTGCAACAGGAGTTGAATCATCACAAATTCCACTGCCTAAATCAACACAACCACGAAACTTACTTCCATTCCACTCAACATGCTGACGGATTGCCATCTCGTCAATCATTAATGAACATAAGAGTGGTTTGGTGTTGGCTGAAGCATGTTCAGCTCGTGCCTTCAATGCTGAAAGGGCTTCCTGTGTAAATCCAGGCTCACCATTAACACTTTGGTACCAGCGTCTAATAGCACTGAGACTTGGTAAAGCAAGATTGAAATGTTTGCGAACATAATTATAAGCTTTCGTGGAATAAAACTGGAGCGTTAGTGCAAATGCTCTCAATTCACTAGGATAAGATTTGCGTGTAACGTTTTTACCTGTTTGTTGCACAATTCGCTCCATTAACTGCTTAGAAACACCAGAAAAAGTTTTCTCCAACATTTCAACACACTGCTCATTTACAAGATGCTGCTTTTGCAGATTTTCAACAATGATTTGCAGAGAATTGACTCGTTTCCTCAAACGGGATGTTCTCTGTCGTTCCAGTTTCAATTTCTTTTTCATTGCAGCACATCTGTCGTGAAAGGTAGTCAACTTTCTTTTGAGTTGACGTGGACTCTCAATGGTGTAGTAGCAGTGGTCGGCGACAACAGTTTCTACTTCAGATTTTGCCAGTCCACTTGGCTCTGGTTTGACTGTCTGCTCATTCTGTGCATCTGATGGTACAACAGCTGTACGAATTACAGGCAGTTGTCTGGAATTCATTACCTGATCACAAGCAACAATATGTAATCAAATTGACTTTGCATATTAATCATTAAAAACTGATTATGGATCATTTCCTATTAAGATACAGTAAATCACATTGACACGTGACCACTGTCATTGTTCGACAGATTGTCATAATACCGACATGGCCTCGTGTGTGTTAGAATTTCTTACTTAAATGTGACGTTTACTTTTACACTATGTAAAAATGTCACTCAGGTACTGTAATTCACTACTATTACTTTGTCACAAAACAGTAATGAATAGTGAAATTGTTATCAAACCTTTCTCAAATGTTTAGGAAACTTGAACACAGTTGGAACTGCATTTTCTCTGAGTCTTGTTGTCTGGCCCGTCGATCAAAGCAGTTCTCAGTAAAGTGATCAGAACACAGACATGACCAAGTATTAGGAGTGAAATCGTCACGTCTCATGTTGTAAACCCACTGCATTGTCAAACATGAGTTCGACAATGGAAAACTGAAAACAAATTATAAATCATGACAAATAAAATGTATGCATGATGTTAGTAAGTTAGTAAATATTAAAAACATTATTTCAAGTTAACGATTAAGTGCCAAAGTGTAAATCAATTTTAATGCTGAATTTTCCATTAAGGTGTTGTCAAATGTTTCATAATGTTTAGAGGGCCGCACATTAATGTCATTTATCTCGATGTCGGGGCCGCACAAAAGGGCTTCGAGGGCCGCATGTGGCCCGCGGGCCGCACTTTGCCCATCCCTGAGCTACTGCATAATATCAACGTAATAACTGATTGCAAATGTGAATTCAAATGGTGCCAACATGTAATTGCAAAGTAGCAAGTAGAGATAGCAGTTAAAAAGTGGTAAGGTTGTGAATAACACCATTGATGAACAGCGATGTATCCAAGATTTTAGGTTTGGGGGCCAAAATTCACTCCCTCCTTCCCTTTCTTTTGAGTCCATAACGCTATTTTGGGCTTGAATTCATTTGGGGGCTAGCTTCAGGCTTGGGGCTTAAGCCCCCAAGCCTATGCCTAGCTACGTCCCAGGTGATGAAGCCAGCTGCAGAAACATGTCCATTCTGGTAGCGCTGACTAGCCATGTGTGACCTCAGGTGTTCCACGTGTTTTGAAAATTGTGTGCGGATGCTTTGATAGGCATTTATTATAGCGGCCTTTCCTGGTAGACAGCTACATTAATAGTAATAATACTTCCTGGATTGAGAGTGGTAGTCTGTAAGATGCCCTGATAGAGATTGAGCGTTCGTGAAGAAGCTGGTGCAATGCGCCAAGCTTTCTGGCAGCGCTATAGAAATTTCGTGTTTACTTATTTGTCATGGTAACAATTCCGGACGGTGGCGCCGTGGCGGTCATAACGGGAGCGGTCATAACGGGGGCTATCATAACGGGGGCGGTCATAACTGGGGCAACTACAAAGTGATACCATTTTATCAACGTCTTACCGGTGGAATGTACGTCCAACAACCGCATACTTCTTTCCCGTTCTGTTTGTACAGCTAATCGCTGTGCATGATGGCATTTTTAACGAATTTACCACATTAAATCCTTAACGTGTAACAGACTTCTGATCCGAGCAAGATGGCGGCATTTTAGCCTCAGTGGTTGCAATGACAAGCTATAGGCCATGAGCAGTCTAGGCTATTTATAGATGTCAATGGCATCAATCCATATGGAAATGATGAAAGGAGCACTGTATAATGGGAATAAAGCATGATGCTGCCAAAGACAGTATCCTGACCACCGACGCAACAAAGCAGGAGAAGAAGAAGAATATTGGACAGCCACTCATCTTTTCTTAATAAAAGCCTTGTTTCGTACCAGCCGCCCTGGTTTCGTAGCAGTTGGGCTATTTCTCATAGTTTCTCGTATGGCGATGGTGAGTGGTCGAGGGCGATGTGAGTCATTCGTCGCTAGCAACGGCGATCAGCCGTCGACTGAAAACAGAAAAAGACAAAAACACTTCGAAGACAACAAAGACCGCATCGTCCCCATCCGGATCCAGTCTCCGTTGATCGTCGTCGGTCCGTGAGGTCCTCGGTCGTCTCCATGGACTACATCTTCGACTGGGAGGCGGACGGCGATCGGTTCTCGTTCGAGGACAGCGATCGATTCGAGGAGGACTCCCTCTGTTCGTGGCTCAGCGAGCCCGAGAGCCTCTGCAACAACTGGCGCGGATGGAGAAAACAGAACAACGGGGGCGCCTCCTCCGGCAACGGAGGGGGCCCCGGAGGAGGAGGAGGGACCGGGACCCTTGTTTCCTGCGCTGGAGGGGTCTCCTTGGGAGGCCCTTCGACCGCAGGGGCATCGTCTGTCGGGATCTTTGGGACGACGACGGCGACCAACGCCGCTGGGTTAGGAGCACACGGAGGAACGACTATGGGAACGAGTTATTAAACTTTTTTATTAAGATATTTATGTAAATATATGTTAAAAATTAATGGCATTGCTTTTTAGATGCATTTCTTTTGTATGTAATTCTCGTTGCGATTGAAAATCTGGTTAGTTTTGGTCATCATATTCGTTGAACTTCAATAGCGCCATTTTGATAATGTTCTTGACATATATCGATGGTCACTCCTTGATTTGAATCGTAATCCTCCATTGTCGAATCCAATAAGTGAGTTTGATTATTATTATTATTATTATTATTATTATTATTATTAACGTACTGATTAATGTGGTAACTCGTCCGAACGAACTGCGTGAACACATTACAAAGTTACAGATAACTCGTGCGATATAACCATGTTTTAAGTCTCTTAAGTCGAATGATTGTCAGGTTCTGATTATGGCGGATAGGAAATAGAGGACAGGTGTGTTTTGAATTTGGATCAAAATGTTGTAAGAGACTCAGCGGATGATCCACGAAAAGAGATGACTGCTTTGAATGCAGAATTCTGTGTGTTTTCACTTTTTATGCAAATGTAATGTGTGCGTGTTATACTACATGAATTTGATTGAAACAAACTGGCTCTTCTGCCTTTCTGTCATCAACGTTTTGCATCATAGGTGGGACTGTTGCATCTCTTTTGGATCTATCTGCCCAGGCGGTTGCTCACCATCTTCCGTTTGAGGTTGTGGAGCATCATTATCAACCAATTCCAGAACAGCTCCAACTTAGGATTGCATTCTGGAGTTTTCCAGAAAATGAAGAAGACATTAGGTGTGTATATAAAATTATATATATATATATATATATATATATATATGTATGCCTAAGAACTTTATATATTTGTATATATGTATATAGGACCTTTGGTTACTTTGGAATATTGCAGTTGCAGGAAATGCTGAATGTAATTCTGTCTTGATCTAATGATCAGCATTTTAGTGGGAATTTTATTTGAATGAATTGGACCAATTTAATGTTCTATGGTTTTTTACACAGGTTTATCAAACAATAGAGATGAGACATATTTTTGTGAGTCCTTTTTAATTACTTTCAGATTGTACTCTTGTTTGGCAAACGGGTCTTCAGATGAGTTTCAAAAGGGTGAAACTCTCTTCAGGAATAAGAGCGTTCATGATGCTTTGCAAATCGGTGAGACAATCTTTTACTTACGTCCAGTGGTTAATCTAGACTCCTGGACTCATGGGGGGGGGAAAACTGACAAGGCCCAGGGGAAGTCAGCTAGGGGCTTGGGGAGCGCTGTAGTTGATATAGTATGCCAAAATTTCAGGGGGGAATTTGAAATTTCCGGGGGGATGGGCAATTTTCCCCTGGAAACGGCCTAGATTAAACCCTGGAAGTTACGTCCTCTTCTCTTTCATTATTTCATTTTCTGTTGTTAGTGGATTAATGTCTTTCTTTTCATTGACTGAGAACTGCACTGAATGCACTGAATGCTTTGCGTAGGCTTTCACCTGAGTGCGACAGTGACTCCGCCTCTCAATCCGAGCCAGGTGAAGGGTTCGTACAACGTGGCGCTTGTCTTTGACAGGCGTCACATCACTTCCTGCACATGCAGCTGCAGTCCTCACGGAAGCATCGCCTCCTGGTGTGCTCACGTTGTTGCCCTGTGCCTGTTTAGGATTCACCAGGTATGTAGCTCACAGACTGAGGGGTGAAGGCATACACGATCATCATACATTTTAAGTAAATTTACCGTGGTTCTTGTAGAGATTTATACTTCCTGGAAAACGACGGAAAGTTCAAGCCAATGTTTACCATGTTTACCACACAGGACAGAAACGAATGGAGGAGGCGAACTCTAATTGCAATAGGCACCAACTGGAGAATGATGGTGATGATGATGATGACCATAGAAATTACTATAAGACAAGCCCCTGCTTCTATTAACCCTTAGACCACCAGAACTGAGCATACCCATTTATATTGCATATAGTTACAAAGTATCTGGTGGTTTAACCCCTTTACCGTTTGACCCGAGCACGACTCGGGTTATGTTACTGACAATTCACCATTTATCCTGAGTCCCACTAGTGTAGTACTCTGCAAGTCGACAGCTGTTTCTCCTAGCCTGGCTCGTTATAATATGTCGCATCAGAATTTGCTTGGTGTGTTAGACGGTTGCAAAGACTGGACTTCACTTGATTTATTTTGTTCCACTGACATTCCCCTACAACATTTCCGCTCACCCAAGTGGGGGTTACCGCTCAAAAAGTTTAGCTGGGGAGCTTTGAAACAAATTTTTTGGAGTGGGTGCCAATTTAGGCCGGAAAGTGGACTCTATCCCCAGTTTTTGTTGGGCATGGATGCCTAAGAGCAATAAAAAGAAAGAGGAATAAAAATGCTAAACAATGGTGTGAGCCTCATCTTCTTGGCTTTCATAGGGTCCATCCATATAGTACGTATGCACTGAGGGGGAGGATCGGATTTTGGAGATTTTTCTTATGTTTGATATGTGCATCGGGGAGGAGGGGGTGGAAATATGACTTTTTTTGCATACGTACTATATGGATGAACCCATATCACCTGAGATATAGTAAATTTTGAAAATTACAGTATTCTCCAAAAAGGGATGACTGCCATGGTGTTGACATTTAATGAACAGTAAAGAGGTTAAGGGTTGAAATAAATAACTCTGAACTTTAATAACTCTGGCCTCTATTAGGTGTTTTATTGTAAGGAGAGATTTAAACATGGTTATGTTGCACAAGTTATTTGTAACTTTGTAATGTGTTCATGCAGTTTGTTTGAACGAGTTACCACATTAATCAGTACGTTAATAATAATAATAATAATGATAATAATAATAATAATAATAATAATGAGATTGTGCTTTAAAAATTGGTGGAAAACTGACTTTACTTTCAGATGTCATAGGCTCGATTTAGTTATAATTAAATTCTATGCAAGCTTGGATTGTGCATTTAGTTTTGCTTTGTTGTACAGTATCTTTGTTATAATATGATTTTCTGTGGTGGTTGAATTCAGCCAAAGCAGGTGTGCTTGAGGGCGCCGGTGTCCGAGTCACTGTCTCGTCTGGAACGCGATCAGCTGCAGAAATTTGCCCAATACCTCATCAGTGAATTACCTCAACAGGTGGCCAATCGCTTCTTCACAGGCATTCGTAATTCTGTGGTTTATGCCACGCTGTCTTCTTCTATTTTCCGTCTTGCGTGCACGCGAGACTCTTTCAGATTTCTAAAGTTGAATTTTAAATGTTAAGGTTCTTTTGTTCAAAAGAATAACTTTCAACATCCTTTGACCTTTCTGGTTTGACCTGACACTTATTCGGATTGTATTTGGGTCACCATCAACAGATGCTCTGGGCATTATGATGGTGGTGCCATAGAAGTTGATTGATTGATTGATTGATTGATTGATTGATTGATTGATTGATTGATTGACCAGTATTTTGAGCAGTGTTTTATTTTGACATTTTCGTTCCTCTAGATTTTACCAACGGCACAGCGATTGTTAGATCAGTTGCTTTCCTCGCAGGAGACGATGATCAATGCTGTTTGTGGCGCTCCAGGTTTGGTCACATTTAGTTACTCTTCGGGATTGTGACAAGCACTGAAGTCACACACTCAATAATTGCTTAACCATTTTACCAGAATGTGGATAAATAATGGTAGTAATTATTATTATTATTATTATTAAACTGACAATTTCTTCTGAGCCATATTGCCAAATGTCAGGAGTCAGGCATTTTACAGAGTCCAGCTAGACAAAAGAATTAAATAGCCGTAATCATATAAAAAGGAAAACAAAATGAATGGAATATAATCCAAAGAGTATGAAAAGAATATGATTTTTGGAACAGATATGTCACTAATAATGTAATAATAATAATAATAATAGGGATTTCACGCAGTCGTCTTCTGCGGAATTTTCACATAATAATAATAATAATAATAATAATGTAATAAAGGTAATAATGTAATAGGGTGCGTGGTGGAGCAGTGGTTAGCGCACTGGTCTGCCAATCTTGAGGTCCATGGTTCAACTCCCGGCTGAGGTAGAAACTTTTTGGTTGTTTCTGTCCCAAGCGCCCCAGTCGACTCAGCTGTGAATGAGTACATTGGGTGTTAACTCGGAGGAAGGAAAGGCAGCGAGGGAAAGGCCGGCAACCGCCCTCATTCAGCCGTTGCCATGTAAAACTGAAGGCGCTAACCGTTCGGTTCTTCATACTGGCACTGAGCCCATGGAGTGTGCCTTTTTAATAATAATAATAATAATAATAATAATAATAATAATAATAATAATAATAATAATAAGTGAGTAATAATGATAGTATTCTTCCAAGCATATTTCAGTTATGAAATGAGGCAGGATGTATTGGAAGTGCAAACAAAACAGAAAATGTCTATGAATCTCAGAGTCTTTAACAAATGAGGAAGAGCAAGCAACTGCGTTTGCATTTTACTTTTGGCTTTATCTTCTGGAGTTTAGAGAGTACTTGTGTTGTTTATTCAACTAGCAAGTAGTTCAAGTACTCAGTATTTGAACTGTTGAGTTGATTTCCATTTGGTATGATTACAGCGTTTTATGATCTTTAAGTATATATTCTGAGAGAAACCTTGATTTGAAATGCTTGTCTTTGCAAAACAACGACTCAAAATTTCCACATGCCTGAATTTACTGGTGAATTCTGTTGAGAGCGTTGTATTTGAGGATCTGTGGCTTGTCTTGTTGTAGATCCAACGGCTGGTCCATCCGCTGGTGAACAGACAGCGTGGTGTCTCGACGAAGCAACACTCCACGAGAATATTAAGAAGACACTCATCAAATTCTGCGTTCCTTCCCCCGTCGTCCTTAGGTATCGTTTGTTATTATTTTTATTGTTATTATCATTATTATTATTATTGTTATTATTATTATAACGCATCTCTTCCAGTTAGCATTTTCCCAATATCTCTGTCTCACTGTTACCCACTGACATGGAATGACATTGTCTTTTACAGATGAATATGGAATACCATTGATTGAGACACTCGAGTATTATGACTGGTGCTATGAAAGTGCATTATTATTATTGTTGTTGTTATTGTTGTTATTGGTGGTAAGGTACAGTGGAAGGTACTACCTCTCCCACTCTCTTGCCACCAATAATAATAATAATAATAATTTTTATAATATTATTATTATTATTATTATTATTATTATTGTTTCATTGGCTCCATTGTTTCCATTCCTTTCTGTGTCTTGCCTCTTATTTGATTTGTGCATAGATTTTGTGTGACTGTGCATCTGTTTTCATCATCCACATCCTCCTTGGTCTTCCTGTTTTACTTTTTTTCTTTTTTTATTATTCATAATACCAAAAGCAGAGATTGTTATTGCTGCTGCTGTTAACAGTATTACCATAATTATTTATTAGTATATTTAATAATATTTAATAATAATATTTAATATGCTGCTACTACAAGTAAATCAGAATGTTCATCAACATCATCATCATCATCATCATCATCTTGTAATGTATTGATGAGGCTTATCGTTATGTAAAATATTGGTGAAGCATTATGTGGTTATTTTAGTTCAGCTATTTTGAGATTAGTGCCCAAAACAATGTCTAGAAATAATATTCTGATGATTTCAACATTCATTGTTGATTATTGTCTGACATGATCATCACTCACTTTGTCAATCGCTTGTGACATGTGTGATGTTCTTTAACAGCGATGTCAATTACCTGTCGAACAATGCGCCCCCCGCTGCCAACGAGTGGCAGAGTCTGTTGCGCCCTCTGAGGGGCAGAGAGCCCGAGGGCATCTGGAACCTTCTCCTGATCGTACGGGAGATGTTCCGTCGGAGCGACAGCAACGCCATCTTGCTTCTGGAAATTCTGACCGAAGAGATACTTGCTTGTGAACAGGTAACGTTTTTGCTGAATTTGAAGCACTCGGTTGACGTTAGACAGGAAATAGTCTTTGGTATTTTCCATTTCGACTTCTGTCTTTGTTCGTGCTTTGAAATTCAATAAACTAAGCAAAATCTTGTCGATTTCTATAATGCTTTCAAAAACAGTACTGTAGTCAGGTCAGGTCAGGTCAGGTCTTTGTCCTCCAGCTGTGTCCAGCTATTGACTTCTCCATGACACCTCTCCAAAGTTCTCTGTCCTTTGCTATTTCTTCCAAAGTCATTCGGTGTCTTCCATCAGTTTTTCCATTGAGATTCAGCCCTGCCATGTGCAGATCCTCTTCCAATCCATCCACCCATCGTCTTTTCAGGTCTTCCTTTAGATCTTCTTCCTTCTGGTTTGTAGTTGAAAATTCGTTTTGGGTTTCTTATTTCTTCCATTCTGAGTATGTGTCCAGTCCATTTCATTCTTCTCTTTCTGATGACTTCCATGATGCTCGGTTGCAGTGTTCTTTCTTTAAATTCCTCGTTCATTATATGTTCTAGAAATACTGTAGTTGTAGCTGCTTATTCTTATGCGCTTAGTTTCTCTTGAACTAGCTATAGGCAAGATAGACAATAGATAAAGTCTTCAGATATGCAGCATTTTTGCCATTGCTTAATTTCAAACATGGTTTTTCAATGCTTCAGATTGTTATTTGGTGGTTTAACAACAAAACTCAGACCAACAACTCGTTGCATAACGGTCGTAACATGAACCAGGGTAACAACAGCTCATCACAGCACGCCGCCTCCAGCCTCTGCGACGAGATAGTCACCCTCTGGCGACTCGCTGCCCTCGATCCTGCTCTTTCGAGCTCCCAGCGCTCGGGACTTTGCTCGAAGCTGAAGGCCTGGCACGTCGTGACGATCGAAAAGCTCTGCAAACCTCGAAACGCAAACGGGATAAGCCACACGTTGCCGCCGGTGATAAAGAAATCCGACGTCGACGCGTTTACGGGGTTCAAGGTGGCGATCGAGGCGTGCCAGTTGGAATGGAGCGACCTTCTTCCGATCGGATACGCCAAGAACACTTGTGGTTGGGCGGGATCTCTGAGTCGCATTTGCGGTGACGGAAATCGGGTTGCCAAGGGTTACGGGAAGTTGCTGGTCCCGTGTTCGGTAAAAGTCGCAGACAGAGCAAATAGTCTGATGCACGGCTCTGTTCTCACCGGGGAGAAAGTAGAGGGAGACGCTGACCCCCTCGGTGTCAACAAAGGGTCGTCGAGAATTCCGGGTTGGAAAGAATCGGTGAAGGTGAAAGAGGAAGTAATCGAGGCGTTCCTGATGGTGCCAAACATCGTGCAGAAAGCTCGAATAAGGATCTAGAGTATGTCGCAAGTCCCGAGGGGCTCCCTTGGAAGTCGGAGGACATGGATTCTGACTGCAGGTCTCAACCGAGCACCCCTAGGTGTCGAGCTTTAGAATCAAATGAGGAATCGTCCAACAGGTGCTCCCGTGGAGATCAAGTGTTGGTAAATGAAAGACAAGACCATTCAGTGAGTTTTGATATCTTTATTTTAAATATCGGATTTATTGCTAGAAAGATTTTTGTGGGTATTTATTTTTCATTCTCTCTAAACTATTTTGTGAAGACCATAACCTGACACATTAATTAACTTTTTCTTATGCTATGTACTCCTCTATTTATTACATCGTATTTCCCCCCAAAAAACCTAACACATTAAAAAGTCATTAATTAGCTTTGTCTTATGCTATGTGCTCCACTATTTATCACATGTGTTTTCCATCTGTAATTGCTTCATTTTTCTTATTTAGAGTGTTTATTTTGATTGATATGTTTTAACTAGTTTACCTTTTTTAAAAGTTTTGATCTAAGTAAAATATTCTAATTTTTGTTTTCATTGAGTAATTTCATTTCCAGGTAGCTGCTGCTGCTGCTGTTGCTTTGCCAAAGGAGGACATGACCGAACCAGATAAACTGAAGTCGGATGAAGAAAACTATTTTGTGGGAGTCAAAAAGCCAGAAAACAGATTGGAGGTTTGTAGATTTGTGAGATTTGGACAGATAAATATTCATGTAATATTTTTGCTTTAAATTTGATTTGATTTGTTTAGTTCTCTGCAGCATTTTACTTTGGCAAAAGGTTTTTACATATGTTGTCTATCTCAGTGGTTTCCAACCTTTTCAAAAATTGTAACCACTAGCAAAAATCTGAACTTGCATGTACCCCGTAGGCCAGTGGCTTGCAGAGGAAGGGGCAATGAGGCGGTGGACCCGGGCATACACCAGATGGGGGGCAACCAAATGAGAGGTCAAGTATGGGTATATGCTATATCAATTGCAAATTTTAATAAATAAAAGATGCAAAAGGTTTTTATTTGACCTAGCAACGTTTTTCTGCTCCTTAATGCTTTTTTCACTTAAAAACCGGAAACATTTGCAATGTGCCGTCCCTATTCCGGAAAATGCTAGCTACGATTTTTACTTTTCTCAACAACTTAGTGCACGTGCATCAACCAACCACCTCTGCACTTGCCACTGCCCTTGGTACATACATCGCCTCCGTTGCCGTTGTTCTGCTCACTCATAGTTTTCGGCGTTTCTTTGTTTATTTTATAGCTCTATAAGTTGACATAAGGAAAATGTCAACGATGTTCCTTAATCCTCAAGTCTTATTAGTACGATGGCCAGTTTTAATACTAATGCCAGCCAGCTACATGCATCTAAGCCATTTTTGTCACATTCACTTTCTTTCTGTCGACTGAAAGAAAGAGACATATACTGTTCACGATGGCACCTGTCTTAGTATCATTATTTTTAGTTTTTCTTTGCAATTTTTTTAAAATTCTTGTTTTTCTTCGCGTACTCTTTGTCAGCGGCTCGCATACCCCCAGGGGTATGCGTACCACCGGTTGACAGCCTCTGGTCTATCTTCTGCTTGTAGATAATGTTTGCCCTGGCCGAGTCCTTGCATGCTCACGGGCATGTGTTTGACGCATGCCAGCTGGCAAAAGAATTGACGGAAGAGATTCTCAGCCTACAGCAGCCAGATGCTGCAGCCGAGCACCTGGCTGGCAAAGGTGAAGTTGTCACGATCTGCATCTTGATCTAATATTAACCCTTTGAGCGCTATTGACTTGTACGTAAAAGCGGATAACCCTTAGACCTAGTATACACCCCCCTAGACTTAATATACACTCATCCCGTTATAGCAGTATCATAGGCTCAAAGGGTTTAGGGATTTTTGACTTCCATTATTAGTCATTGTACGATATGATGATGGCAGTGAAGACAATGGTGGTTGTGGCGGCGGTGATGATGATGATGATGATGATGATGATGATGATGATGATGATGATGACGATGAACATAATTGATGATGATGTGTTGTTCACTGCCCTAAGGCAGTCCCAATTGGTTTTTATGCCATCTGGGAATGATATGAGTGGAATGGTTTCCCATTGCCTTTCTCACAGACATTTGGGGGCGAACAACTTGTCCAAGGTTGCTACGCAGTTGCTAGGGTCAGATTCCAACCGCTGCCCTCCGATTTGCGTGGCAAAAGTCGTGCAATGCTCTAACGCGCACTTCACAGATATGGAAAATATGTTTGTAATACTGTTTATTCTGACCTTCATGCAAAGTTTGGCCCAATTTTTTTTTCCAGGCGAGAAGAAGAAGCGTACCCAGTCGTACGGCCTGGCAACGCTTTCCAGCGCCTACTTCCTTTGCTCCGTATTGCTCGAGGAGACGGAGTTGCGCCATCTGGCGTTTCGGATTGGAATGTTTGGCCTCGAGATGGCGCGTCCTCCCGCCCCAAACAAATCTCTTGAGGTTTGTTTAACCCTTGAACTGCCATAACCGAGTATACTTGGTCCAGTTGCATATATTTTCAAAGTATTTGGATGTTGAAGGGTTAAATGTTTGTCAGTCATTCAATGGTTTTGTTGCTTGTTCTTCTGCATTTTAGTTTTTTACATTTTATATGATCATTGTATTTATTATTATTATTATTATTATTATTATTATTATTATTATTATTTATTTATTTATCTATCTATCTATCATTCCTGGTAACAACAATACCTGTGAACTTTGTTATGGCAGCCTTTACATCATTGTTATTTTTATTTTCTGCTTTTGTGTAAAGTTGCATCTTGCACTGTGGCCGTGCACTGTTTTCAGGTGAAGCTGGCACATCAGGAGTCAGAATTAGTGATTCTGCTGAAGAAGATCGCGCTGGGACCAGAGGAGCTGGCGATAATCCGCGACCGTGCGGAAAAACTTCGAGACGGAAAGCTGAAGTCTCGCGGAGAGACTCTTCTTCCAATAATGCTCGCCAGCTTCATATTTGACTGTCTGTGCTTCCCAGGTAAATGCATCTCCTACTTATTAATTGCTTATTGTTGAGTATTGTGAATTTCTTAATAAGGTTGTTAGAACCGCTGGTTTTAAAGGTCCGGTTAACCGTTCAAAGAAAGTTAGCGGCAGCCTGGTGTCGTGCCTACATCAAAGCGCTTTGATGTTGCCGGTGCTGGGGCCCCGGAGTCCTCTGCGGCTACATCAAAGCGCTTTGATGTTGCCGGCGCCTATGCCAGCATCCTGCGGCCTACCTCAAAGCGTTTTGATGTTTTCAAATTGAAATTACGGTTAACCGGTCAAGGTTAAAAGGGCCAGTCCTTGCTCTTAGGACCGATTGACCATTAACAATCTCATTTCTTAACCATTATACTGCCAAATACTTTGTAACTATATGCACATGGATGGAGTGTACTCGGTTTGGCGGTTTAAAGGTTAAATTTGTGCAGGATTCTGGCAATTCTGATGTTGCACCTTTGGTTGCAATTTTAGGCTGCACGCGAATGACGATTGCATTGAATTCAGGTGAATTAACCGTACTTTAAATTTGTTGCTGTTTGTGACTTGTTAATTTGCATTTATATTTTGGCGCTGTTTTGGTTTTACAGGCGGCAGCAGATCTAGCGTTGTGCCGTGTGGAGCTCGATCTGGAGTGACGCTGACGGCGGCAGATGAGCGTCTCGGCTTCGAAGCGGCAGTTACGGCTCGGTTAGATATTCAGTTATACGTTTCGGTACTTTCCCATTATCCGGACCCCAATGAAGAGATACTAAGGAATGCTTAGGGTTAGGGTGGCGGTTAGTGTTAGGGTTAACATAATTATGGTTAACACTCACCCTAACCCTAATATCTCTTCACTGGGGTCCGGATAACGGGAAAGTACCTACGTTTCAATTTAAGCAGCTTTTTTCAATTTGCTTTCTTAATGATGTTGTACAAATTCTGGACCTAATTTTCAATTGTACCACAGTTGCTTTTTCAACATTGTTATCTTATGTGGTGGTGGTGGTGGTGTGTGTGGTGGTGGCAAAATTGACTATAACGATGACACCAGGGCTGTTTTAAGGTCTTTGTAGCCCCCAGGGACTATCATGTTCGTATTTTGTATATTCTCCGCAGCTACTGCAAAGAGTTGGAATATAGACATACTGTAAAACAGCTTAAGCGCTCATCTTACGCTGTTTACTGTTTAACAGTAACTGTTAGAGTTACAAACATTATTAAATTTGTATCTGCAATTTCTGTCATAATTTTTAGGTGAAAAGCTATATTTGTGTTTTCAGCACTTTATTTTCTGGCTTTCATAGATCCCTGAATGCTTTGTAGGTCCCAAGCACAGTTCCTATTTTGCCTAATGTATAAATCGCTTCTGAGTTGCCGCAAGAAGAGAGTTGCCCAGTTAAGGGGTTATATCGATAATTTTTTTATTAAAGATAGTAATAGACGTTCTATTTTTGAGTTATTGTTGTATTCTTCCTGTCTTAACGTCTGCTGGAGCAAAGTCTCTGAGCGATCGTTTTGTGTCATTTTTGTTGCAGGGTTGAAGGCGAATGTTTCAGTTGCCGCAGAAGAGACGGAGCATCCTCTTCTCTCTGCTGGAGCAAAGTCCGAAGGTCATTTTGTTGCAGGGTTGAAGCGCCAGAAGGGGAACTCCTCTTCCGTGGCGATGTTGGTTCTTTACAAAGACGACGCGCAGAAACTGGCGAGAGTGAGCAGAGAGATGATATGCAAATGATGACATGGGCGTCCACAGAAATATTTCTAGGGGTTGCCAAACAGGGTCTGGTGATGAAAGAAATTAAAACATTTTCCAGGGGTTGCAAAACCAGGTTTTGTGATGAAAGAAATCAGTAATTTTACTTTTTCACATAACTCCACAATTTTTCCAGTGGGGTGCAATTGCTCCCCCTTGCACCCTCCCCCTCCGGACGCCCATGAATTATGATGATGATGATGATTATTGATCCACCTGGAAATATTGCATTTTTCAGCAAAATGTGCAATGCATATTCGATGTTTAATTGAGGAGTTCATTTGTTGAACTTCTTGTTCTTCTTCTTCGTCGTCGTGTGCTGTGTATTGCAACATCATCGACCATGGATCTCCACTCTTTTCTTCTCTTAGGCTGTCTTCAGTGTATTTTATTCTGTCTTGCTCTTTTTCCATCTGTTTTTTCCTGTTTTTACCGGATTTTCCAAACTAGTTCATTTATTTTTTCATTTGTTCATTCAGTCATTCATTTTTAGTCACACACAGGCATGATGCTCTTCGTGACATTTGAGTTGACAGGTTTCATTATGGCCTTCAACTTTGACCCTTTGACCTTCAACTTGACCCTGAAATCTTGCAGTTGACATTTTCAGATAATGGACAAACTGCTTGATAAGGAAGTCTACCAACTGTACAGAAACCCTCCTCCAACCGGGTTTTCCGCCTCCGCCGGTTCCTCTGCCAGGGGTTGCTTTTCCATCTCCGATGCCGGGTTTGGAATCCTCGCAGATGCGGCTGCGGTGGCCGCCAGTCTGGACTCTATTCCGTCGACGGCAGTTGTGGCGGGAAAAGAGGACGTGTCCTCTGTGACTAAGGAAGAGAGTCGTAGCGTCGAGAAGTTGAAGAAACTTGGAGTTGATCAGACTCTGACTTCGGAGCAAACTCCCACTCCAAGTCTGCCTATGAGCAGGTGAGCACAGGGTTTAATCTAGGCCGTTTCCGGGGGGAAATTGCCCCTTTTCTCTCCGGAAATTTCCAATTTTCCCTGGAAATTTTGGCATACTACATCAACTAACAGCAGTCCCCTAGCTGACTTCCCTCCCTCCACCCGGCCTTGTCAGTTCCTTCCCTGTGAGTTTAAATTAAACACTTGGTGAGCATGAACAGAGAAATATTTGGTGACTTTTCTATGCTGTAGTATCATTTAGTATCATAATATCGTAGAAAGTATCATGTATTAAATTCTGGCTAATTTCTATGATCAAAAGTAATATTTGAACTCATTCATTCATTCATTCATGGTTATATGCAGGCATGCAGCATTACCTGGCATTATACAAAGTGATTTTTGATCTTTGCTTGCTTGATGTGGCCTCTAAGGACAAAATATATTTCGATTTCAGTGAGGCCACAAACAGCGCAGGCCTCGAGGAGGACATAGAGGGCAGCAGTGACTATAAGGCCTGGGAGGCCAAATTCCGATGTGCAAACCTACGCACTGCAAAGAAGCATTCAGTTGGTGAGGAGCGGCCATTTTCACAATTGAAAGTCATAGGCGACAACAGTTGCATATTCACATAATAGAATTCCTCTTGATATTAGGTGCCCTTGTCTTTAGTTATGCTGCTATTCTTACAGTGCTATATAAATAGTCCAGTAGAGAGTATTTACTAACTGGTCTTCATAAATAACAGTAAAATTTTTATTAAGTCCACGTGAATGTTAACACAATTTGAATGAGTCTCTCTCTGATGTGACCTTTGAAAGGTTATAAATTGATCGTGTTCACCGTTCTTGAATGTTTCGAGTTTTTCTAATTGCATTCAATTGGTTCTCACTGAAGAGACTTTGAATATAATAATTAATCCAGATCAATAGAAAGCAGCTTATGAGAAAAATATGCAAACAGCCTCTTCTTACATGATCAGCATTTATTGCTGTATTTGTTAATAAATTTGATTTTATGCATGTGTGT
The DNA here is from genome assembly GCA_018105865.1 of Metaphire vulgaris. NCBI lineage: Eukaryota > Metazoa > Annelida > Clitellata > Crassiclitellata > Megascolecidae > Metaphire > Metaphire vulgaris. Next base: position 918,361 of record CM030870.1, on the reverse strand, counting down.
GTGTGTGTGTGCATGAATAGGTATGCAATAGCACATTTTCTCTCTGCTCACCCTCATCGTGTGTATATACCATACACACACATATATAGGCCTACACTGTGTCTGGGAAAAAAAGGAAACCCTAAACATATTGCAAGAGATACCTCGATTCTGCACTGATTTAGACAAAATTTTAAACACTTAAAGAAACGTCTATTTTTGTAAATAGTGGAAAATTTCATTAGAATCTGTTTACTTGTTTCAGTGGTTTGTAACTGTTGCTGTCACAGATTGCAGTTTTCTGCCCATTTTGCTGGCGTCATTTTCTATGTCATTGAGTGTGTTGACAAACAAAATGTTTTCAAATGAAGATCATTTTCAATTTAATTTTATATTAGAACTGAAATGAGATCTGCAATAAAAATTATAAATAATTGAAATTTGATTTTGTAATTATCAAAGGGTTTTCTTTTTTTCCATACACAGTGTACAACTGCACATATGTATGTACATATGTTGTACATATATCATGGAATTTGTTAAAGATTGTAGAACAGTAACTTGTCTAATTATTAACATTGGATCTTTTGTTCTATCAGGTATTACTGAAGCAATTTCTTCAACATGGCCCGGTGTTTTTCTGTCTAGGCATGGCAAGCATTGACAGCAGTGCGCCAGAAACTACCTCCAGTGACAATTCTCCGACGCTTGTCCGCCGTAACCTGACCGGTCTTCATGGCGTCGCTCATCACGGTCCCGGCAGCGACAGCGGAAGCAGCCAGAAGAGCAGCGACTCCAGCGGATGCGAGTTCCAGGTGGCCGTGAAGTCAGGCGACGACAGGTGCGCTGCTGTGCATATTGTTGTGCACATTGTTGTGCATATTGTTGTGCACATTGTTGTACACATTGCTGTGCATATTGTTGTACACATTGATGTGCATATTGTTGTACACATTGCTGTTCATATTGTTGTACACATTGCTGTGCTTATTGTTGTGCATATTGTTGTACACATTGCTGTGCATATTGTTGTACACATTGCTGTGCATATTGTTGTGTATATTGTTGTACACATTGCTGTGCATATTGTTGTACACATTGCTGTGCATATTGTTGTACACATTGCTGTGCATATTGTTGTACACATTGCTGTGCATATTGTTGTACATATTGCTGTCGATTGTTTTATATAATATTTAAACATTTTCGAGAAATTCTGTGACTGAATTTCTGTAGCCTTTGCCTGAAATTTACCTTTGATCAATTGCGCACTTTTGAAATGCAGTTAAGAAGTTTTTGTTAATTCCCGTTCGAATAGACACTTGTAAAATTAGTTTTGAGGTTTTGAATGAGATGCCTGGTGGTATCTTTACCTCAGTTATAGTTGTTTTATCTTTGTAGTCCTCCTATTACATCAGAAGGTGTTGTTCAGTTACCTTTGAATCTCATCTACTCACGAAGTTCTACCCCAAACGTGAAAGGTGCTAGGTTAGCCGAGTGTCTATGTTATCATAGTAAGGCAATAATATTCTTACAGTTGCTGGTCTTGTTGCTGATGATGAATGCCTTTAATAACCAGTTAGTATGTAGATACTGTGGTTGTTTCATCACATTTGCCAGTTAATTATCCCAGGTACTACAGTATTGTTGGTTATGACATTAATCAGATAGGATTTTGATATAATATATAGATCATGTTGTATTAGACACTGCTGTTTGTATGGTTAACAGAAGTGCTTAACTCCAGCAAATTGATAAAAACTGCAGCCTACAAATAACAGTGGTTTTGCTCAGGGTTGGAGTTGCCGGGGGGTGGGGGTTGAACCCCCAGCTAACTTTGCAACCCTCCCAAAAATTGCATATTGGGTACATGCAGTTTCTGTCATTCATTGAATTTCAGTCGTCAACCCCCCCACCTCCCCAGCTCAAATTTCACAACTCCAACACTGGTTTTGCTATTTTGGATTATTCAAGGTATAAGGGCAAGAATCGTCCAATGCCGATGGTTCCAACCAGCCAAGCGAGGCGTACGCCCACTTCATGTTTGAATTGGCGAAGACGGTTCTGGTGAAGGCCGGTGGTAGCAGCTCCACGTCGCTGTTTGTCAACCAGTCGGCGGCTGGTAACACCAACCCCACCGGACCTCACCGGGCTCTCCATCTGTGTGCCTTCCGGATTGGACTGTACGCTCTCGGACTGAATAACTTCGTGTCTCCCAAGTGGCTGCAGAGGACGTATTCGTCGCACGTGTCGTGGATAACGGGTTCACAGATTTTTGTTTGCTATTCACTAAAATATTATTTATTACTATTTTTATTATTATTTTGATATATGGTGCTCCGTTGTGTCGGCAAGGCTCGCGTGGGATCTATGCCACTGGCGGCCGCTTACCCCATTACCCCATGTCATATGCCCTAGTGGGCCTCTCCCCATTTTCCTCATGCCATATGCCCTGGTGGCCTCTCCCCATTGCCCCATGTCATATGCCCTATTGGGCCTCTCCCCATTACCCCATGTCATATGCCCTCCCAAGTGGGCAACGGTTCCAAGTTCTACACCCATTCATTGTGCCTTCCTATGCCTACTAATTAATTATTATTAAAGATATTTTGTTTTTTATTATTACTGTTATGGCTGCCATTGTTGCTGTTTTTGCACAATCATTCAAATAGTAATGCTGTTTGCCCTTTGTGTGTATAATAAACATATTCCTCGATTTTTACTCTTGGCAAATTATCTTTTCAGTGTCATAGAGTGTGTCGGTGTTTATACACACAGATGTGCGATTTAGGCTTGTATTTGCTGTACGAATTAAATTTTTTAATTCGATTGTGTTTCAACGATGAAGGTCAGGCTACAGAGATCGGATATCCGGCGATCAACATCCTGATTAAGTCATGGGAGGGTCATCTGACCCCGCAGGAGGTCGCTTCCCTCGCCGACCGCGCGTCGAGGTGTCGCGACCCCAACATGGTGCGAGCTGCCGCGGAGTTGGCGCTGTCGTGTTTGCCTCACGCGCAGGCGCTCAATCCGAACGAGATCCAGCGAGCGCTCGTCCAGTGCAAGGAGCAGAGCAAAGACATGTTGGAGCGAGCGTGTCTGTCCGTCGAGCTCACGGTCAAGGAAGGCGCCGTCTGTCCGGAGGTTCTCTTTGAAGTCGCAAAGCGGTCAGGGCCTCCTTGTTACGCTTCTTGAATTTCATATATGTGATACGTCTTCTCCTGTAGGTGCTGTGTGTATTTCTATGTTAGCGACCATGGATTTCCACTTTGTTCGATCTTGACATCCTCTTATTAATTCGATGTTATTCTTTACTCCCTCAATTCCTTCTCGTAGGCAGTCTACTTAGGTGTTTCTCTGCCTTCCTCTTTTCCCCTCCACTTTTCCAGTTATTGCCAAATGCTCCAGGCCTTCTTTCCTCATTATAGGTCCAAAGAAGGAAAGCTGCCTTTTTTGAAAGTTACCATCAGACTTCTTTCTATTCCAATTTCATTTAAGATCTCTTCACTGGTTTTCTTTTCCGTCCGTGCAATCTTCAGTATCATTAACAGATATCACATTTCTGTGGCTTCCAATTTCTTCTGCATAGCCTTGGATATAGTCCATGTCTCTGCTCCATACAAGAAGAGTAAGGGCTTGTATTTAAGCAGGCTTAGAAAATGTTCCGTTGGAGAAGACTCTTGGGACTAGAGTAGTGGTAGGATTCTTGACCTGGAACCGGAGGGTAGCGGGTTTGAATCTAGCCACTGCGTAGTGACCTTGAAGCAAGTCATTCACCTCTGTGATGGGCTCCGTTCTTACAGTTTTTCACTTTGTGAATGACTCAATGCGCATTAACAACCACATACTAATAATAATAATAATTGGGAATAAGTAGGCTGCATGCAAAATATATTCTAAATACAGAAATGTGACAAATGCTAAACATCAAAGAAGACCTCGTGCAAAAGATAATAAAGACTGGCTGGATGTTATCCGCAACTGGACTTGGACCCAGTTTGACATTCAACGTTCACAGAGAAGAACTTGCAATTTGTTCGGATTCTCTTAATCGCTTTTTTATTTGTGTGCGACGCAGATGGTACGAACTGTACGAAGAAACTCTTCACGGTCCACTGCAGTTGTCTGCTCCGACATCCGGAACCATCAATAGAAACGCCAATCACCCAGATGACCAACAGAGAGCGGAGGGCATGAACGGTGGGCCACCGTCGGCCATCTCTGTCGTCCACGTGGTTCGCGACCAGTCTGGCCCAGGCCTGATCAACCCTGGTCCGCTGATGTCGGCTGCTCCCTTATGTCCACAAGGCTCGAACGGGATCTATCCAGCGGGCGCGCCTCTCCCCATCACCCCCATGTCGTACGCCCTCCCCACGGGGCAGCCGTTCCAGGTACTACACCCATTCCTCGCCCCTTCCTACGCCTACCTTCAGCCGATAACTCCTCCCAACTTCGGTCACTTCTACGGCATCCAGCCCCCGCCTCACATTCCACACTCCCAACAGATGCGCATGGCCAAGTACACGTACACCGGGCAGCCCCCATATGTGCCCTCGAACGTGGGTGCGTCGTTTCACCCCTCCATCTGTCGACCCCCTCCGTTCCACCCCGTCACTTTTGTGTCGTCTCCATCGTCGGGCGGGCCTCAGCAACCGGGCAGCGGCGCCGGAATTGCGAACTGGGGGCATGCTGTGGGACCCTACGGTATTCTGCAACCGGTGGACGGTGCCCAGGCTCTGCCGCCTGTTACCGCAGCACCACCACCTGGAAGCCAACAAGGCGGTGGAGTTCAGCCGGCACCACCCACTGCTCCTCTGGACGTGGCGTTCTCGAATCCAGGTCAAATCAATTACCTGCTCGCGGCGTATCGAGTTGGAATGCTCGCCATGGAGACGCTCGCCCGGCGTGTCCATGACGACAGGCCGCAGGTGAAGTTCTCCCGGAATCCACCTTACGGAGAGGATGTAAAATGGCTGCACAGCATTTCCATGAAATTAGGTCAGTGATTAATGAATATTCATATTTACCAATGTAGGCTGATGATTATTCATGTGAGCTGCTTGTATATCGGCTTTGACTGGTTATGGAATTCGGTCAGTTTACGTTATAATATTTACGGATAAGAATCGTAAGTGTTTGTAAAACATTTACGAATGATAATTTTGTCCTGGGTTCGATTTGGTATGTCGCAGACATCATTGATTTTATCCTTCTCTGGTCGGTTTGCATGTGTTAACACAGGTCAGATATAAATAGTTAAGTGAGATGCATTTATTGTCGGCATACATATTTACAAGGCTTGTTGAATATGTAATGTAATGTAACAAAATATTTATGTAGCACCTCTTCTGAAGAATCACTCAGAAGCGCTCTCACAACAATTACTGTATATTGACAAAGAGATCAGTTTTAAGTCATTTCAAAAAGAGGGCCATAGAAATAGGAGTTGCTAATATGTTAATTTTAATGAATATGAATATGTTAATTGCACAAGTGACAGATTTTTCAATGTAATCAGGTGAGCTGTCGGTTTTGTCAGGTGCCAGTTACCTCCAGCAGTTCTGCTCCAGCGTCTGTGCCACAATCGTCAGTCCATTCATCCTCCTCGACATCGCCATGGAATCGGCTAAGTTCCTTTCGGGCAACAACATGACACAAGTCCCCCAACAGCTGCGTCTGCCGATGCTCAGCTCCCTCCTCCAAAGATGTCTACAGATGTACGACGCACGCTTTTCTTTCCTAAATTGATTTGCTTCCCTTAACCCCTTTACCAGCCATTCATTTGTAATACAGTGTATAGTGGAAACACATGTGAGTCTGACCGGTAAAAGTAAAGTCGTTCTCGAACTCTCAAGGCTAACCTCAAAGCTCCTAGGGTGGCACTAATCTCCGTTTCAGGACCATCAGCCAGATGTCTGGTGCAAGTTACATGTTACATGATACGGGACCAGAGTTCACTTGCAAAAGCGCCTTTTACTCCGAGGATTAATCCGCTACTCAGCTGCCACCGCCATCTGGCGAAAGAAGGTTGAGTTGACCTTACGGCTCCTGTGGGTCTCGAACCCGCGACCTTCTGCTGTTGCCATTCTACTAACTTTCCGCCCCTGGGCCATGGCCGGTAGGGGGTTAATTTTCGGGTCATTTTGCAGGTGGTCGGGGCCAATTGTTGCCCATCCAGTTAGTTAGTTATAGGCTGATTTATATAGCGCTATTGTCCTAGCTGCTGTTGATGTGTTTATCTTTTGCATTGAATTTGCTTAAAAATCTGATTTTCACGTCACGGACATCGACAAGCAACGCGCATTTTGAAGTACCGTACAGGGCACGATTTGCAGCTGAAGGGGGATTAACTGGATTGACATCCTCCCTTGCTTTTGCCCACCACTACATCCCCACTGCTGTTTCCCAACAACTTCAGTGGATATTCCCCCACTGCTCCAGGTCAAAATTTCCTGGTACTTTTCATCAGCTGAATTAATTGGGTGACATTTCTGCTTGGTTTTGCTGGTTTTAGTCGGTCTGTGTATTACAGAAAGCCCTTCAGTGGATGTAGGTTGTGGCAAATTTCCTGACTTTTCATTGCCAATGGTTAATAATATAATCGATGCATTGTGCAATGTACATTGGCTTAAAGCAGGCCTGGAAAATGTGGTTTTTAAAAGCCTAGGGTTTTTTAGGTTTTTTTAGGGCTGCAGATATTAATGATTAATATTTTCAGTATCTTGGTTACTTATTTACTTGAATACTGTATTTAGCTTACTAGATTCTTGATGAGTTTTGTACTTTTGTTGTTTTAGGTTCGTTCAGTGCACCCACTCGCGCATTCACCACATAACTCAGGCAGACTACGACGAATTTGTCAGCATCGTATGCAGCGCACGCAACGCCTTCTGCATGACGCCCGACGGACTGACACAGTTCAACGAGATGCTTCAGGGCCTGCGCCGGTCTAAGTCGTGCAAGCGCGAACTGTGGCAGCGCATCATCGGCGCGCTGCACAACTCGTCGGGTATTTGATGCGTACTCGTTCATCATAGGAACATGCCTCTCGTTTCATTTGCACGTCGACTGACTGACCTCTAGGTTTATTTGATTTCGTTGGTTGCGTGCAACACTCGGGCACGTTTTCTTATTCTTCTGTTTTTTTTCCTGCTATCGTTCTTCTCTGTTGAGACGTTCTTAGGTGGTTTGCTATGTTGTTGGTGTATATTTTTCCTTTTTGGCATATTATGTTCTTGTGTTATTTTACTAGCGTTAAGTTTGGGCAAGTGGCTGAACTGTAGGCGTAATATGCAGGGCCGTAGTTTTTTTACTTTTTATCAATAAATATTAACCCTTTGTCGCTGCGAGTGATGAGTCAGACTCGTCATGGAAACCGCTCCGGCAGCACGCATGACGAGTAAGACGCATCGTGTATAAGAATTGAAAGTAACACAGTTGTTCACCAAATGGCATCACAGGTGATTATTTACATGATATTTAGGGAAGGGAACCTTGAGGATGACATGATACAATGGAAGAAGCAGGCTTACATATCTAGGGAACTTTTTGGTTTAGCTTGCAATCAATATATAGAATATATTGACACAGTATACAGTAGTTTATTCAAAAAATACAGTAATTGAAGCAAACACAAAGTTTCATGTATTGCATTATGTGTAGCTAAAAAGCAGCCTATTCTCCAACTAGCACTGAATAATAGTCTACTTCTTCTGGTCTTGACCTCTCCCGGCACTATATAAATCTATTCTATCCTATCCCAAAGACTCATTTGTTCCATGAAAATTTCATTGCCTTCTGTATATAAATAGCAGAGCCGTATATGCGTACTGCAGGCCGTATATGTGTACAGAAGTGCCTCGTTATGGTATCCCTACGTCATGGTACATGTATTAGGCCACATATGGGTATAAAACACCGTCGCGGCGAAAGGGTTAAAATAATTGGTTGAAAATTTATTTGCTTCTTTGATTTGAAATTTGTTTTTAAAGTTAGCAGCAAATGCTAATGATTAAGGCTACTGCATAAGTCTCAGTGCAAGAAATTTACTTTGAAGCTCATTTTTTCTCATTGTAGCTTAATTTTTGTTTGCATGCTTGTGCAAAAAATGAAAATTTAAATCGATGCAGTATCTGCTGCTATTTATTCCCCCCAGATTTTGAGGTTTAGTTGGTTGGCCTTTGCTGCAAAGGGCAGAGCACCAGGAGGTCATATTTCAGTTGACTTTAATTATTTGTTCTTTGAATAGGATGTATATTATTGTATAATTAATAGAATATTTTTTCCTAAATGCGTTGTGTCATTTGTTGACTAGAAGGCGTCTAAATACAGCATTGTGCTGTGAATGTGTTACTACTTTATTACTGTTGTATTTTATTCAGGTATTTTGTGCACATTGTTTTTTGTGTGTCGACGGCTTTAGTGACGCTGTACAACTCTGGTAACTATCTGTGTTTTGTGTGTACTTTGTAACATGTGAAGAAGTCATAACATATGGTTCCTAGGGCTGGTTTCTTGTTGGGGCAGCAGTTTACTAGTAGTGTGGTGGGAGGAATCGAGTATATAGTCATATTTGCGAGTAGATTTGCTTTACTACAAGACGTACGAATATGCCAATGTTGTTATTTGGTTGTCGTGAAATGATATGGTCATGTAGATGAGAAAATGTTTAGAAACTGGAGTGCTGCAACTCTGAAATTAGGCAATTGTTGCAATCTCTCTGTTCAGTATGTGCATATCGAAGTGCAGATTTTATCTGTTCGGAATGACTTTACAAGTGCAAGCCAAGAGTGCAGTGCGGCATTGTGGAGGAGTGATATGCAATGTCGTGCTTTTTCTGGACCACAAGAGACTGTCTGACATAGTGAAAGAAGTTCGCAACAGTTGTTGAAATGAATTTCTTATTTTGTTTCTTTTGTATCCGTATTGATTTTGTGTTTTCTACTTCATAGTTGGGACCTGGTTGGTCTTACCTCAGAAGGCAGCCTGGCCCAACGTCAACGAGTATTCTGTTAGGGAATTGTTGTACAAATGGTATGTAAGTATGGTAGTAGGGTTATCGTAGATATCTTTCAGTTTGTTCTGTATTTGCATAGTTGTTTGTGAATCTTGGTGTGGTGTAGTTTTGGTATGTTCTAACATTGTACGGTACAGAAGTTTTGCAGTGCAATACCAGTGAGGAATTTAGATGTATTCTTTGAAAACGATTTATGTGGTTTGAGAATTTAGTTTAAGAAAATAGGAAATATGTTCAATGCCCTTTTGTGATCTGACATGGATGAGAATTTAATTGGTTTATAGCTGAAGGAATTTTTCAGTATCCTTTGTGCAATTAATTGCTATCTGCTTCTGCTTTGGAGGATATGGTTGGAACAGTTGAGCTTAATCAGTTAGAAAACTTGTTTTAACACTTTTCAGATTGGTCTTAAACTTCTGAGATAATAAAGTAATTGGAAGTTGGAATTTGATGTTAACAAATGTATTTGAAAGTTTAAACATTAAAATGTCAAAGTTCTTTGAATATTTTGATTGGCAAATATACAGCCAGACTCCTCGCCTGGTGTGGCATATTCAAAAAGGGTTCATCCATATAGTGCATACGCAAAAAATGTGTTCACCCCCTCACCCGTTGAACATAGGAAAAATCTCCAAAATCCGACCTCTCAAACTGTTCAAACAGTGAACAACCTACATCATCTACTGTAAAATCCTGGATGGACCCAAACTGTTCAAACAGTGAACGACCTTGAGCATCATTGGAATTGAATGTCTTTGTGAATATGGGTTGGGACATGAAAGCAATTGCGCAGGTTTGACTGTATGAAAGTTTATTGAAATTGAGAAAGTTCAAATTGAAAAAAATTCACTAAAGTTCCAGCTAAAAAACAGATATCGTTTTAGAAACATGCTACTCATACCTACAGTCAAATCGTCGATCATTGAAATCACAGTCTGATTGGGTATTAGGTAATTGACACTAATACCTTATTTGAACCTTGGAATTGAATTCTTGATGTCGAAAAATAGTTTGACTGTATGAAGTTTATTGAAATAAAAGTTCAAATTGAAAAAAATTTCTACATGCATTCACATTTCCACCATTTGCAATCAAATCGTCCTAGAAATCACAGTCTGTGTACCTAGGGTATTTGAAATAAGGAAATTTCTACATGGCATGGCGGGGGTGAGGAAAATTAAATTAGCAGTTTAACAAATCTTTAATTAACAAATCATATCATTTTATTGACAAATGATCAGTACTTTTCTGTGACAGTATGGTGTACCAGAAGACTTTAAAACTAGTTTATATTTTTATCACATCATTATGTTTTAAAAAATTGAAAGTTTTACGTTTTTAACTGTATCGTTTGCCATCCCTCTTTCAATCGAAATTTTAGAGACATTTTATTTTTATACATTGACCAAATCATTGCATAGAATTTTACACAAGCGCTTATATACGCACTTTTCTTGCTCTTATTGACGTGAACTGGTCTATGATGTGCCCCTCAAAAGTCAATTTTCTCAGTTTCCTCTCTTTCTATGCTGAGTAGTGAGCAAGGCCACTGCCCAATATCTGCCCTACCCGCCATCAGTACATGCCATTGTTAGACAATAGGTAACCTCAATGTGGTATCAAGGAGCAAAAGGTCTTTAATTTGGATGTCCCTATCTGTGGTCCTCACACACACAAATGGTTTTGCCTTTGATCAACGTCGTTAGTAATAAAAGAATCGGTCCTTTGAGCTGCTATGCTTTTTCAATGGCGTCTGTCGTTGGCCGCGACGGGGTCTGCGGCGGCGGCAGAAACGGGGGGTTGATTTTGTTCTCGAGCGGGTTTCGCAGTCGTTCGAGGTCGAACTCGAGCCTCGCCTTCTCCGACCGCAACCGGTTGTACTTTGGAACGTCGAAGGAAAGCTTTCCGGCCAGCCGATGTAGCGTCATCACGACTTCTCGGTCGTGGGCATCGGGATAGGCATAGTCCTGTGCAACGTACGGCAGAACGTCCTTATAAGGGCTCATCCATATAGTACGCATGCAAAAATGCATATTTTCAACCCCAACCCCACTGTACACATGTACATACTCCAAAATTCAGCCCCTCCACCTCAGTGCGTACGTACTCTATAGATGGACCCTAACGAACTCTGTTATAGCATATACTCAGTTATATCTTACTGCAATGTACGTTGACCTATCCATCGGTCGTCCACCTGACCGATCATGGAAGCGCTGTCCTGGTCGTCCCATGAAAAGATGGATCGACCACATCCGTTCCCAGACCAGCGAGATTCCATCTACTCTCTGGATCATGCCATCCGGCGGGTCATAATCAACGGCCCCCCGCCGCTTTTTGATGATGATGATGAATGTAAGATTCGGTGTAATGTGCTACTGTATTGGTTGTAACATGCCTCGGATATCATGTACCATAATCAGGGCGCGATTTGTAGGAGGGCTGCCAACTGCCAAACTGCATCCCCACAACTACATCCCTCCCCACTGCTACATTTCCCCAACAACTACATCTCCCCAAGCTCGACATATCTCCCCCACTGCTCCAGGTCACAAATCGCACCCTGACCATAATTTACATACCCGCTAAGTATGTTATAACAAAATTCTACTGTACAAAATAAACAAAATCCTACGGACTCTAATTTTCAATAAACTAGAAATTACACCTGAAAACCCAAGATTATAACACACGTGTAACATTTCCTAATTACTTAGATAAAATATAGTCAAATTTGGTTATTCTCACATCCAGGGGATTTGTTTAGACCACAATATTAAGTGTACTTGTTTACCTACTTGAACCACTAGTACCTGTTACATATGCCTTCATAATGCTTAAGTACCCTGTGAGTCTTCAAGCAGATTCAACGTCCAACAGTACTAGTACTCTGTAATTTTTCCGGAATAACAGTACTAATCGTAAACATTAAAGTACCATTTCTGGTACATGTTCTAACCTGTATGGTGAGAAGATGATAGGCAAACATGGCCATTGCCGTGCCATAGGTAACAAAGTACGTCACAGGTTCCATGATATCCCAGGAGTATTCCCACCACGTCAGACGCGCCAGGAAGCCCAGCTGAAGCCCCATGAGGCCGAGTCCCACCCAGGACAGCGCTCGGGTCCGTCTGGTCGCTCTCCTGTGCAGCTCCTCTCTTATCTACATGGAAAATAGAACAGCATCATCTGTGGAACTCCATACCGAAGAACATGACAATATTGAGACCTCTCCTGAACTGTTTATCAAGTGCCTAAAGATGCACATGTTTAACGCCTCTTACAGCGCCCCTATTGGAAACAGTAAAGAAAAGAACACTGAATTACAGTGGACATATTTTGTAAACAAAACAGGAATGTCTAGAGAAAGAAATAATACAAGGCACAATGCCAGGATCACGAAAAAGAGGCAGACCAAGAAAAAAGTGGGAAGACAACATAAAAGAATGGACAGGACTCACTATAGAACAGGTGACAAGAACAGCAGAAGACCGTAACACTTGGAGGAAGCCCAGGAAGGCAGTCCATGATGCAGCCAATCTTCAGAGCGAAGACGGTTAAAGACAAGACAGTGTCCCTTGTTAAGCACTCTTGACTTTAGCCTTAGCTATGCCTACTGCGCTCCATAAATTGTCTTAAATAATCATCATCATCTGAATTGATTCATGTTAACAACATCCTCATCCAATATTTGACTTAATAAACAATGAGTAACTTCTCTGCTCATCAAGTGCTCTGTCCAGAGACGCACGAGAGCATCAGAAGCCAGTGTTTATGTGTTTCGTTGACTTTAAAAAGGCATTTGATTCTGTCACACATGAGAGACTATGGATAAATATGTAAGAAATGGGATACCCAGCACACTTAGTGCAACTTCTGATTCAAATGTATAAGGAACAACAGGCAACAATTAAAGTTGCAGGTACAAGATCCGAATGGTTCAGGATCCTCTCTATCTTACTGTCTTACTATACAGATGCATGTTCCTTTACATTTGCTGCTCCTGAACTTCGGGACTCGATCCCAGCTTCCCTCCGCAGCCTTAGACACTGTCAAACAATGAAATCTGAATCCTCGATTCCCACAATTCCTGCATTATCTCTTCATGTCTTCAGAGCTAAGCTTAAATCCTTGCTTTTCCTAAAATCATTTCCTCCATAGCTATAACAGCCTAGCCTCACTGCCCTTTGGATATATTGACCATTGCCTGGCTGATCATTCACCTTTCCCATAGCTATTTTAAGAAAGGCTAAGCACCTAAGAATAAGCAGCTACTGTTGTACTACTTTCCAAAGAGCTATATAAATTCATGAGACTTTATTTAGTTACTCACAAACATCCACTCTAGCATCACTGTCCTCTTCCTCTATAGTACTTTTGTGCTTATCCTTCCATCTTCCCCTTTAGTACTTCTTCTCTTAGAACATGACCTATCCACTTCTTTTGTCTGCTACGAATCATGTTTATTGCACTTTATTTTTCTTCTATCCTCTTCCACACCTCTTCATAATAATAATAATAATAATAATAATAATAATAATAATAATAATAATAATAAAATGTCTTTAAATTGGTTATCTTTGCTGCACTTCTGTAGGCCCACCTCTATACTGTGTCAAAGTTTTAATATATTAAGTTATAGGTCATAGAATAACAATTCTACAATAAAGTATTTCACTTCAGTGTCTTGCCTTCTCTAGAGGTTCCAGTTCAACTTTGACCTGTTCAAGTCGTGCCAGAAGGTGGCGCTGCTGAACTGCGTGAAACTGGTCGCTGTAGAGTGAGCGGAAAAGACGAGCCACGGTGTCTTTCACTTCGGATAAATCTTCCGTCTTCTCTCCATACACAAAATCCTCTATAGAAACATTTTCACTGAAAAATTTATCACAGTTTGCCAAAAAACCATTATGCCAGAATTTTATTTAAATTTCACAAATCACAAGATAATGCCCTTCAAGTAAATGTGCAATATTTTTACTTTTAAAAATCAAACTGTACTTTTAAAATTACTAGAAATTTCCTGAAAATACCACAACTGAATAACACCATCGTAAATAAAAGATACGAATTCATTAAAGACAAAAGACTTTAGGGGCTGTCCATTAATTATGTCAACAATTTTTGGCAATTTTTGACCCCCTCCCCCTTTGTCAACTTTCAGTGAGCCCCTATAATTATGTCAAAAACTTTTGACCACCCCACCCCCCACTAAGACCAGTGACGGGTCCACTTAAAAAGTTTAGAAGGTTATTATTTTTGCAGCGATGAGACCTTTCCCCCTTTCTTTTGTTCATCGAGTGTCGTAATGTGGTGGTGATGACCTTGTTTTTTTGCTTGTCAGGCTTTTTTCCATTGTAATAAATAGTATTCCATGAAATTTCCTATTTTGTATCATTTGTAAAAAATGAAATTGTTGACGTCAACTTCTCTTGATCCCCCTCTCCCCTGTCAACAACTGTCAAATTTTTCCAAACCCCTCCCTCCCACCTAATTTTTGACGTAATTAATGGACAGCTGCTTAGTTCAAAATCCCATTTCTTTCCAAAATAAAAAAATACTTGGCTCGCTAGACCTTCTACAATTTAGAAAGAAAATGCAAGACATAATCAATAATTTTATTTATTCCTTTGGAATGCTCTTTTGACTCCAGTGTACATGATTTAGCAACTGATGATTCTATGGCCGCCCTCTTTTAGAAATGACTCAAAACTCTTTTTTACCAACATGCAGAAAGCACTTTTGAGTGATTCTTCAGAAGAGGTGCTATACAAATATTCTGTTACATTACATCAATATTACGTTAATTGCTCTGTCCATTGCAGTGGAACAGTCATTCAATATATTATGAACTTCAAGCGTGAAATACAATATCAGTGCTTTTAAGAACAAGTGCAATCGCAATGGAAACGGAATCAATGCAACAGCAATAGCAGCTCCATTGGGAAACGACAGCACAGCCGCTGAATCTGAAGCTGATCTTCCCAACAGCAATCATTCTAAAGTCATCAGTCATCAAACTGTTAATTATTAAGGATCTTCAGTCATTAGATGATAATAATAATAATAATAATAATAATAATAATAATAATAATAATAATAATAATAATAATAATAATAACAATAATAATAATAATAATGATATATTATTTTAGTAATATATTACTAATTATTACTAATAGTAATAATAGTAATAGTAGT
The DNA here is from genome assembly GCA_018105865.1 of Metaphire vulgaris. Taxonomy (NCBI): domain Eukaryota; kingdom Metazoa; phylum Annelida; class Clitellata; order Crassiclitellata; family Megascolecidae; genus Metaphire; species Metaphire vulgaris. Next base: position 903,168 of record CM030870.1, on the reverse strand, counting down.
AGAAGCAGCAGTAATAATAATAATAGATAATAATAATAGTAACAATGATAGTACCATAATAGTAATAGTGGTATAGTTGTAGTAGCAGCAGCAGCAGCAGCACTAGTAGTAATGATGATGATGATAATGATAATGATAATAATAATAATAATAATAATAATAATAATAATAATAATAATAATAATAATAGTAGTAGTAGTAGTAGTAGTAGTAGTAGTAGTAGTAGTAGTAGTAGTAGTAGTAGTAGTAGTAGTAGTAGTAGTAGTAGTAGTAGTAGTAGTAGTAGTAGTAGTAGTAGTAGTAGTAGTAGTAGTAGTAGTAGTAGTAGTAGTAGTAGTAGTAGTAATGAACTGATTAGGGTGGCATATCATACAAGTACTGCTAGGATACCTAACATTTGAAAACACACTGTATCTGTCATGACCACCTAAGCCTCCTAAGGCATGCAGTCCAGTCAGTTAACCCCTTAACTGGGTGCTCGGAGTAACGCTCGTCCATTTTACATCGAGTTACAAATAGTTGCCCAGTTAAGGGGTTAAAAGCCTGTCCTTGAATGTCCACCAGCATCTGCAATTCCCAATTGATTGAAGAACATCACTGCCTATTAGGCCTACTTCTGTCCAGTCATCAGCTCTGCTTTCTATAACAGTCCACTGAATGGGACTCTAACAAATTTCTACCACAGCATCTGAGACGTGTTTCCTTGCATCCTACTAAAGGAATACAGCTCAATAGACAGAAAAACCTACCGGGTAAGCTATACAATTCTGTCCATTTCTCTTTGTCCGTGGACAGATGAGCACTTTTGCCAAAAAGAGCTAAATCAATAAACTAGAATTTCACAGATAATTTACTAACTGTCCTTGATCTAAGCATTACCACGACCCTGACATTTAAGGTACAATGACATAAAATAGTCAGTTTGATAATAATAATAATAATAATAATAATAATAATAATAAATTAATAATAATAGTAGTAGTAGTAGTAGCAGTAATAATAATAGTTATAGTAAAGTAATAATAATGATGATGATAATAATAATAACAACAACAACAACATTAACTTCAATGCATTAACAGCTTTTTAATATAAAACATATTAACATATTTACTGGTAATATTAGTTATATTACACATTGCATATCATTTAATATTATGGATTATTATTATTATTATTAACAGTTTGTTGACCAACAAATATTGTTGATCTTATATAATCTTATCCATGATCACAATCAGATCAGAAAATGCATTTTTAAAAACTAATTTCCCACAACCTCCCTTCAAGTCAACTCCAGGGCTGCATGTGGACCTCTATCCCGAGGAATTTTTTCCTCTACATGGATTAAAATCCCCCAAAAGGGAAAAATATCAGGGAGGGTAACATAATTCACCCTAAAACAGCTTATTTGGCTGACATAACAGATGTTTAAAACAGCTCTTGATAATGTAAAATCTACTCAAAGCCATAGATGTTAAGCAATTTCTCGAATGTAACTAAACAAGGGTTTGACTATTGTTACACACTTATCCAGCCACGTCAATGCAATGCTTCAAGCAAATGCTAATGCCGGAGAAGAAAAATGCGGCCAAACAAGCGGAAACCGAGCATTCATAAATATTCATAAGACAGATAGCAGGGTCGTAGACTTGCATTGGACGAGGGGCTTTAAATGCCATTTATATAGCACCCAACGGTCGAAAGGCGTTCCAGTGAGTCTGCAATTACGCAAGCAGTGACACAAGACCCGGCCAATAAAAAACTGGTATTAAGGGGGGGCAGAGGGGTGCAGGGTCCCTGTCTACCCATGCTCCCAGGCTTTAGTAATCTCTTTTGCGATTCATCATCTCGGATCTGCTCCCCCCCCATTCCAAGCTCTAAGTCAAATGGATTCTATTCACGGGGATTCAGAATGTCTCCCCAAGGGTCTCCTGCTATGCATGCATCGCACATTTTCACAACTGTCCCTGTTGTTATGATTCTGCAGATGCTCGTCAAAGTCAAACTGCTAGAGGCCCTTGCTCATGAGTTTCTCCTCCGTGAGCAGCGAGTATCGGGTAGCAGAGCCTGGCTTAAGAAAAATCTATCACAGCACTAAATTCAGAAAATATGTGGACATCTGCGCAAAAAAAACAAGCAAAAAAGGTCGTCCGGAAAATTTATCACTGCAAAATGCACAGAAAATTGCATTTTACCACTGTACATTTTCATTTTATCACTGCACATTTTGTGTATCACTGCACGTTAAAACAGGCTCTGCCGGGTAGTACCTGAGCCAGTGGCGTAACCAAGAGGGGTTGGGGTTAAACCCCCCATTGGTTGTCCGACCAAAATTTTTTAATTGTGTATTATTGTATTATTATTCTGAAACCTACATGATCCCTATCTCAGCGCAAAATTTACAACCTTTTTTTGCTTGTCAGAATTTTTCGAAGTTGGAAATCATGGGAACCATAATCCCCCTTCTGGAAATCCTGGCTATGCCACTGACCTGAGCGGTTTATCATCATCATCATCATCATCACCACCATCATCATCCTCTCTGCCAACTCATCAGTGGCAATAGCTAGGTAGAAAACATTTCCAGGCCTTTTTGTCCAATGTTAGTTTTCCTCCTTCTGCAATTGTCAGTTGACTTTCTTTCAAATCTTCTTTCATGTCGTCTACCCAATTTTTTCTGGGCCAGCCTCTTCCTATTTTTTTACCTTCCTTGTATGTGTGTAGTGTTTTTTGGGAAGTCTTGAGTCTTGCTATAAATGTCAGCTGGTACATGGTTATAGGTAGTAAACAGTGTAGGGCATAATGATAACAGTACATGGCGCTCAACCGTTCAGTTGCCAATATTAATCCAGCTTCTGCAATTAGCAAATTGTCCATCTCTTGATTGTCAATTAGAGACCAAGCATGACTATCGTGGCACTAAAGCAGTTGAAGCAATAAAAAAAGATTGGCTGAATGATCGAACATAACGCATAATAGAAACTCCACAATAAAATACCACCAAACAAACCGATAAAATTTATTTGTTAACTAAAACAAACAAGTGTACAGGTACTTAAAAAAATTTAATTCTTTGCATGACTGCATATCCACAGTCTTTAAAAAACGTGATGAGTCATGGACCAAGATCCGCTAACCTGGTGCTTCCCAACCTGTGTGCCGCAGCACACAAGTGTGCCGCAACAACTTTAGAAGTGTGCCGCTGCAAAATGTTGGAAAATTAATTTTTCCAAAGATATAGAATCAAATCTAACAGCTAACATAAATAATTAGTTGACGACCTTTTTTCGCTTGTCAGCTTGGGAAAAGAGAGAGAACACGACCACAGATGAGATGCTTTTTTGCTTGTCAGCTGCAGTGCAGAGATGTCCATGGGTTGGGTTAACCAATGGGTTGGGTTGGGTCAGACTTTTCCATATTAATGGTGGGTTGGGTTGGGTCAGAAAAGTCATGGTTTAAGAAACTCTAATGAATTACAGTGGTTAGGTTGGGTTGGGTCAAGTAAACCTATCATCGGCATGGGCTGGGTTGAGTTGGAGATTTGATGGGTTGGGTTGGATTGGGTTCTAAAAAATGGACCCATGGACATTTCTGCTGCAGTGTGCCGTTGACTGTATGTTTCTTGGATAGTGTGACGGGAGGCTGGAAAAACCATGGAAAGCACTGCGTTAACCCATGAAAACCCATTTGACCTCCCTAACCCACTGATCCACTGCCATCTCTGTAGCAGGGTCTCAGATCCCCTGAATTCCTCCTGTTATCTTCCAATCTGGAAATCCAGGTTAGTGAAACACGAAAGACATTCATCACAACCATCTAATAATAATAGCAACAATGACGCCATTGACATTCGCATTGGAAACTGCCATAAATAACTGCCCTTATTAAACAGTCATGAGCCACAATGCAAGCTCTTTCTCCCTTCCTCTGTGTCTGTCTATCTCTGTCTGTCTGTCTGTCTGTCTGTCTGTCTGTCTGTCTATCTCTCTCTCTCTCTCTCTCTCTCTCTCTCTCTCTCTCTCTCTCTCTCTCTCAGAGCACGAAAAACGACCCTCATTATCAGAACTTCTCAGGTCATAAACAACACATGAAGACAGATTCAAAGCCAATGTATAACCCAATATCATGCAATGTTGTATAGAAACCCAATATCATGCAATGTCATATAGTCTGACACATTCCCTGTAATGTGACAACAGCTGGGTTCAACTGTACAGAGACAGATCCAAAGAAATGTCCAGCAATGAAATGCCTTTAATGCACCAAAACAAAGATTAACTATAATATCAGCAAATGACAACCATCAGCAATTCCAAAACTTCCTTAAACATCTTTGTTTTCCAAATGCTAATTTACACAGCAGCATAAATGGATAAGAATGCCAGTCGTCATCATCATCATCACCACCACAACCATTATCACCATCGTCATCATCATCATTATCCCTCTCATCATCATCATCACCACCACCACCACCACCACCACCATCATCATCATCATCATCATCATCATCATCATCACCATCATCATCTGGTTATGCTGAGACCCTTGTAACATCCTTTTCCGTCCTTCACACTTTCACTCGTTCCTTCTTCCTGTACTTCCAGTTACTGAGACGTGCTATTTCGTACTGACACACACACACTCACACACGCACACAGCAAACCATCGGTTGTCTTGGACACAGTGGCTCCATCTGGCGAGACCGAAAAACTAGCAAATAACCGCAGAATCCGTTACGTAGAGGACGAACGGAAGGAAGGAAGGAAGGAAGGAAAGGGTGAAATCACGTGATCAGGTAATCCTAGTCTGGCCATTTCTGCGAATGGATTTCCTTTGCACGTGTCCTGTTTCAACGAAGAACTAACTCGAAAGAAGAATCGCCAAAAGAACGTCTTTCCCGCTGGGGTCAATTAAAACAAATGCAGCCATAGGCATGTTGGCATACAACCTCATCATGAAACTTCTCCGTATCAAATTTTTTCACTACTACCAGTGTTATGCTAGTTAATAAAATTAAAAAATTAAATGTAAAATTAATTTAATTTCAAAATATAAAAACTAAATTATTTTATTTTCATCAACTAAAACTGGAGTATGGACGCTGGAGTATGGAACCTGTCTTTGGACAGAGCACCTGAAGAAGAAAAACTGGAATTATTATACAAAACAAACACTAAATAGAAACTAAAATAATAGTTCTAAAACAAAATAAAAATAAAATTATTTGCAAAAATATCATCATCATCATCTCCGCCATGTTCATTCGTTGAATATTAAGTAACAACTTTATGACAATATGACATCTACAGACAGCGGTCCATAGCTAGCATGTCCGTCCCAACCACGACGAACTTTTGGATAAAATGCCTGACCCCCCACCCACCTTGTGGCTATGGCCAGTTCACATTTAGACTAAGTACCTAAGTGGTACTGCCTTCGGAAGCGCTATTCACAAGATTTTGCTTACTTATTTACACCATAATCAGTCAAGTGAAAATAAAGACCAGTCAATTGCAGATGGTGTTGCATTGAACACACTGTTTCATAATGATTGATATCGAATGCATTTGACAATATCTCCATAGTGTTCTCTTCAGGTCAACAACAAAACACGAACATCATAACCAAAGTTTCTATACATGAATGTCGTTGCAACCATTCACAGATAAAAGTCAAACCTGATGAAAGCAAATATCCAGTGGCGGGGATGCAGCCCCCCACCGGACTTTTTAATTTATTATTTTTTGCTTGTGAAACCTATTTCTGGGTAAAAGTTTAGTAAAATTAGGGGGAAAATTCCCTTTTGTCAGCCTTTTTGACAAAGTTTTTATTGATTTTTTCCTTCTCTTTTCACCCCCCCCCCAACTTCCTATGAATTCATTTCAAACCCCCCCCCACACACACCAAGAAATCCTGGAACCGCCACTGCAAATATCCTAGTTTCATTGTAAGTAAGTAAGTAAAATCTTGTTAATTTCAACAGCAGTAGCTGCTTATTCCTAAAGGCGCTTAATCAACCACTGTTGAAATAGCTATAGCCAAAGTTTAGTGGTCAGCTGGGCAAGGTCAGTTCCAGAGATCAGTCAAGAGTGGAAGTGGGAAAGCAGCAAGGCAGACTTTGAAAAGATGTAGAGACCAGTGGCGTAGCCAGAGGGGGTTTGGGGTTAAACCCCCCAGCCGCCAAAAACAAAATATTTTTAAGGAGTTTCCATGTATTTTAATTTTTTATGTGACTTTGGGGGTCAAACCCTCCCTTGGCTATAGACTGTAAAGGTTTAAGTAAGAGGCGAGGACCTTTTTTGCTTGTCACGTCAAAAACTAGTGGTTATAACGTTTTTTTGCTTGTCAGGATTTTTGCAGAGCTGGTCACTGTCATAACCAAAAACCAACCCCCCATCCGGAAATCCTGGCTACGCCACTGGTAGAGACTACAGAAAGTCCAGTTGTACTTCAGTTCATTCAGCAACTCACCAGTTCAGCATAAGAGGAATAGTGCCAGCCGATGTTAATATGTGGCAAATTAATTAATCTAGAAAGACCAGTGGCCTATTAAATTACTGTTTGAAACTGTAATAGAGTGAGCGATAAAGATTAGATTTCAAAATCTAATTATAAAGCCAAAAATAAATTCCAACCAAATGAGAGCACACTGCTATAATACAGAACATAAGAAGCTAATATTAGTGATTAAAATAACAATTTTCTCCAGTGCAGTAGCGTCAATTAAAAATTTAAAGCAAAGTCCATTTATTCAATATTTGAATAGTTCTAGTCTATGTCACTGCTTCCTCAAACCATTGCAAACATGTGCACATAGTACATGGTGTATGACATTAGCAGCATCTGACTGTAGCGTAAGGGAAACATTTAGATATCAATCTTCATTAATTATTTCTTTTGCACCAATATAACACTGCAGAAAATTGTCCACAAAATCTGACCTAGATGTCATTTCTAAGAAAGAAAGATGATTTTACACACAGCATAATCCACAATTCTCTTTTCACGGCGCCTCTCATATTCAAGATCACAGTGGCGTAACCAAGGGGGGCTTTGGGGGTTAAACCCCCTCTTGGGCGTCGATGAAACAAAATTTTAATGTGTTTCCATGCATTTTTAAATTTCGGACGTGGTTTTGAGGATCAAGTCAAACCCCCCCTTGGGGCTTCTGACCAAAAGTTTTTAAGCGCCATAGGTGTGACCTTTTTTTGCTTGTCAGCATCTGAAAGAAAATTTTTTAGAATTAAAGACATATGATAGATACATAGGGCAAACTTTTTTGCTTGTCAAGATTTTTTGAAGGTCGGTAACAGTCAAAAGTCAAAATCAAAACCCCTCCGCCCCTTCCGGAAATCCTGGTTACACCACTGCAAAATCACCATTGCTAAGCAACGTCATTATAAGATCACACCAGACGACATCGCCACAAGGCAGACGACCGTTGAATGCTTCGGAGTACACAGTCAGAGATAACGCAAAACCAATATAACAACGATATCACATTAAAATGTTGAAGGGAATTCTTCGCAAATGAATGGCGGTCATTAAAACCATGTAATTACCAGCGATGCAGAAAAGAATAGAAGCATTCTAAATGTACTCATTACGTACCGTGCAATACATAAGCTGGAGAGAGAGAGAGAGAGAGAGAGAGAGAGAGAGAGAGAGAGAGAGAGAAATGAAGAGGTTTTGCAACTGTCAGATACAGAATAACGGTTTGTCAACATGTGCAAAAGAAGGAAGCTGGGTTCCTGTCGGTTAATTCACCGCCAATGGTTTATTCACTTCCAATAGAGTTTGGGTTAGGTTGGCGGTGAATTACCAGTAACCGGTAACCAACAAGTACCGAAGCTGTAATAATATAATTCGGGCACGTACAGAGGAACACTGGAAAGGACAATCCAACAAGGAATGACACCGGGAACAAGACATTGAGGGCGACCAAGGATGACGTGGAAGAGTGGACAGGAAGGAATAATAAATAATAATAATTATGCACTTCTATAGCACCATTTCTAATACTCAAGGGTATCAATCGACGGTACTTCAAATCCATCCGCAAAAGACCAGGTCATTCCGGAGATCAGTTCAGAGATCAGGAAGGACTGCAGACGTCAGAAGCAGTCAAGAAGACACAGGATCGACGTTGCTGGAGAATAGGAATTCATGCTGTCACAGTAAATTCAGTTCATGAATGAACAAGATGATGATGATGCATAACCAGCGTCATAAAACCGGAAGTCACGTGATACAAGCCGGAAGCCACGTGCTATAAACACTGAGTTCCCGCCAATCAAAAATTCTCAGCAGAATCCTCTCAATTCCGCAGTCAGAATCTTCGTTCTCTTCCAGAAGTCGTTTAATTAAAACTCCTGAACAGGGGCGATTTGTAGGGGGAAGGGGGAATCTTCCCTCCCACTGCCCAACTACATCCCCCCTACTGCTACATCCCCCCACCACTACATCCCCCCACTGCTACATTTCCCAACAACTACACCCCCAAGCTCGACATATTCCCCCCACTGCTCCAGGTCACAAATCGTACCCTGCTCCTGAGCATCGAATCGCAAATCAATCGTGAACTTGATCTTGCACATTTTCAGGCAGCACATGATGCTGTCCAATAAGTTAGCCTTTAAATTACATTTAAACACAAAGAAATAGACGCACATTTAGGAAACCGATGAAAAAATCACGATAGGAGGAAATGAGACAAGAAAATCAAGCGACCACCTGTTTCAAATCAATAACCACAAATTTCAAAAAAGTTGTCAGAAATACAACAGACAACATTTTGAAAGCATGGTTACACCTGTGATAAAACCTCTGCCCTAGTTTCTTGCTGGTGGTTGCGGGGGAGGGAGGGAGATGAAGGGAGCAGCAAATAGGCGGTCATTTATGTTTGGTCATGTACTTTAAAAGCTCCCAATCAATAAAATCACTCCAACACGTTGTAGTGGAATGGAGGAATAGGAAAAAAGACTGACACAGGTAAGCAGTAAACATGAACAGGTACGCTGCTTACCTTGCAAAGGTGTTCGTACCAGGAACCGCCTGTCGTTAATCTGGAGGTAGAAGTTGGTCTTTAGCAGGGCATCCACTGTGGTGAGACCTGGAATCAGTTCTCCACCTGGAAAGGAACTTGGAAATAATAGAAATGCAGCATCAAAGCCAGCATTAACAAAAATTTGACTGAAAATGGTCAATGTGTGAAATAACACATGCAAAAGTACCGGTATGTAACAGTAAATACAAAAATGTATTTTTTGGATGTGCCCCCGTGACTGCCGTCCCCCTCCATTTGCGGACTTTGTGAGTGTCTGGCGCCACCGATGCTCATACGGTTAGATGCTGTTAATGTTACATCAATGCTACGTAATTATTATATTGTTGATTTGAAATTTGAAATAACATTTGAGCATTGAGTATTGATAGTGGCACGAAATCAGATATTGGGCTGTCCATTAATTACGTCAACAAAATATGGGAAGGGGGTTTGAAAAAGTTTGACAGTTGTTGACAGGAAGAGGGTGTCAAGAGAAGTTGACGTCAACAATTTCATTTTTTTACAAATGATAAAAAAAGTAAATTTCATAGAATAATAGCTATTTATCACAATGGAGAAAAGCCTGACAAGCACAAAACAAGATCATCATCAACACATCATGACACTTGATGAACAAAAGAAAGGGGAAAAGGTCTCATCACTGCAAAAATAATAACCTTCTAAACTTTTTAGGGGGACCCGTCACTGGTCTTAGTGGGGGGGGGGGATTGAAAAGTTTTGACTTAATTATAGGGAGGGTCACTGAAAGTTGACAGTTGCTGACAAGAGGGGAGAGGGTAAAAAAATTTCCCAAAAATTGTTGACATAATTAATGGACAGCCCCTATGCAAGTCATAACACTGAGCAGAAAAACTACTATGGAATAAAAGGGAGTAGCCCCTAAAATGGTTTTCAAGTTATCTAGACATAGTAGACAATAGAATGCAATTTACTCAAACTCCACTACGTCTAGAAGATTAAAAATAAATTATGGCGTTCCCCAAGCTTCTATTCTAGGCCCATTACTATTCATTATTTTTATAAATGACCTATCAAATATCTCTATTTAAATTTTTATTATTTGCTGATGATACAAATTTAATAGCAAGTAGCAATAACATCAATGATTTGATATCTCAAATAAATGATGAACTAATAAAAATATCAGCTTGGTTTCATAAAAATAATTTGTTATTCAATACTGAAAAGACTAATTTTATCATCTTCCACACTAGCAAAAAATTATACTGTTAAACATTCCGAAATTAAAAATAAATAATATTGAAATACAACAAAAACAGTGACTAAATTTCTTGGAATATTGGTGGACCAAAATCTTAGCTGGAAAAATCAAACTGATCAAATTGCCTCAAAAATATCCAAAAACATAAATATTATTAGACATATCATGAAATTTTTAAATAAAAAAACTCTATTGAAATTATATTTCACTCTGATACACTCCTACCTAACCTATTGCAACATAATATGGAATCATACTTATTAATATTTAACAGAAAAAAATCCAAATTTTGCAAAATAAAGCAATTAGGTTAATAACCTTTTCAAATAGGTATTCAAATGCTAGTCATCTTTATAAAAATCTAAATATACTGAATGTCACTAATATTTATAAATATCAAAGTGCGATCTTTATGTACAAATACATAAATAAAAGAAACATGTACAATGTAAGAAATTGTGATAAAATATCTATCCCATTTGCAAGGACTAACACTAGGCTTTGTACAATAAAAACACATGGCCCACACATATGGAACAATCTCCCTATTCAGATTAAAAATATACCAAACCTAACACTGTTTAAAAAGAGACTTAAACAAATAATGATATAGGATTAGACAATTTTTAACTTTAATTTAATCTATAGTCTACCTTATTACAGACACTTATATGCTATGTTTGTTCATTTTACTTAAATTTAAATTATGAAATTAATTTCTTAATTTATGTTTGCTATCATTATAAAATTTCATATGTAGTGGTTACTTTCATGCGGGATCCATGATCCCTTCAGTAACCATTTCTTATTTCTTTCTCAACCTTCTGATTAATTACAATGCTATTATTAGATAAGTACATAGGCTTATGTACATGTTATTTTATTTTATATTTTATGTAAATTGTGGAGAAATTATGGAGAAAGAAAGAAATAAAGATGTCAGAATTCGCATTAATACGGGGTGTTCGGTTAAATCATTATAAGAGCTTGGCAGGTTGTATTAGGAACTAATCCAATACGTGCCGCTGCATAAGACGGATTCAATCAAGGCTCAACACAATTTTACCAGTCATGTCAGGACATGTCACTGACAAGCAGCGTCATGCCACACACATGCACGGACACAGCTGACACATTATATTGTATTGACAACACTACAGAATACAACTGAAAACGTCCCTGGCTGTGACTATCCTGAATAACGCAAGTCCAAATGTGCAATTACAAAACTGACAACAGATTTATCTCCCAGGAGGCCATTAAAGGACTTAATACAGCTTACCTGCACTGTGTCACATTCAAGTGGCCGTCCTAAATTACTCCTAATTACTGATAGTTAAAGAGCTGATTTTTTTTAAAACGGAATTAATAGCATTGACTATTATTGACAATACTAAGGAACATTATTAGACGCATAACAATAATAACTACAGTCAGTGGCGTAGCCAGGATTTTCGTTGGAAGGGGGGTTTGGTTTTTGGTTTTGACAGTGACCAACTTTGAAAAATCCTGACAAGCTAAAAATAAAAATAAAAAAACGTATCACCTCTACTTTTTTAGCTGACAAGCAAAAAGGTCCTCGCCTCTTACTTAAACCTTTACCGTCTATAGCCAAGAGGAGGTTTGACCCCCAAAGATGCGTCAAAAAATAAAAAATGCATGGAAAGTCATTAAAAAAATTGTTTCGGCGGCCAAGGGGGTTTTAACCCCAAAACGCCCTTGGCTACGCCACTGACTTCAGCATTCTTCAGCAGATGATCAGAAAGGCAGAAATATCACTGCATACCTAAACTCAGAAAAAACACCTTAAAATAATATTTATTCTTGGTTGCATATTACAGAGATGTGATATACAGTGTAGCCCAACCCAGTGTTTAATCTAGACTCCTGGACTCCGGGGGGAGGGGAACTGACAACGCCTATGGAAAACTGACAAAGCCGGGGGGAAGTCAGCTAGGGGGCTGCTGTTAGTTGATGTAGTATACCAAAATTTCCGGGGGGAAGGGCAATTCCCCCCCGGAAACGGCCTAGATTAAACCCTGGCCCAACCTCGCGTCGAGGATGGCTAAAGAACAGAACAGAACATATTACAGCAAAAATCATACAACACGTAAATCAAAAATGATGGTACAACCAGTGTTCTGTAATAGGGGGCGCATCGACATTTTCAAGTAAAAAAAGTCTATAACGATCAAAAAAGGACTCGTCAAGGAATTCTTTGCACTCATGTTTTCTCTTCACTTGTGCTACCAAACCGCCTGAAAAATTTCTCAACGGTTTTGCGCAAATCCCACGACGGGTCCCAGCCACAAACGGGGCCCAGCACCCCCCCGTGGCCACGCAAATGGTCGAAAATACACGAACCGTTTAGACCAGACGTCGATTTACCTTCCGTACGCGCCTCGACAGTTCCGATGGCGGCGTCTTCGGCCTTCAGAAACGACACAAAGTCGCACAGGGTGTTTGCGAGCGGCTTCAACACGAATCTGCAATTCTCCGGACGCGAAGGCATCGGAACGGACAAGACCGACAGTCCGTCGAGTCTCTGCGCCACGATCTCTGCAAATAAAAACGCACTTCGTCGCTAGAGTTCGCCCGCCTCTCGCTTCACGGTCCGCCATCTGTCCGGACGTCGCCATTCTGCTCTCTAACCAAGTCACGGCCAAATCTTGCGCAATCTGTCACGTCAAGATCGACCGGGGTGAATAATGAATGACTTTAGCCAGGTTTCTGTAAATATAGCAGCAATTCTTTTCCGTTGCAATGCTTTCCATCTGCAGGGCGGACTCTCTTTTACGACAGAACATCGCACGGTTTTAAGTTCGTTCCACGGACTGTGGATGTAACGTTACGTAGAAAGTCTCGATAAATCCGTCCCTTGTTCACGTGGAAAGACCGGCCAAGTCCACTGAGGTGGACGCCGTCTCTGAGATCGATGGGCTTAATATTTTCTTGGAAAATTGGCAAAACCAGTCGTCCTGTGGCGAAGCTTAAAGGAAATGCCACTTGGATATGGAAGCCGTGTTCCGTGTCGCAAAGCGGCGTTAACTCCGCAAAACTGTGTTTATGTGAACCGGAAGTTCTATAGACAACGTTCCAATGCCTCGGGTAAAGTCGCGCTTGTCGAAATGGATTCTTTTCGAGATATAACCAAAAGCAAAATCCGCAAGGAATCATGACATGACACGAGACTGAGATGCTAACATGCACAAAATACAAGACAAAAAAATTGCAAAAACACACGAAATGCTTAGAACTTTAAAGTTAAACAGCGTTCAAAGATACAAAACACAACAGGAAAAACAGGGCTATTGCTAGGGTTGTGAATCTAGGGGGTGTTGGCAAAATGTGGGGGTCTTTCGGGGCTATTTAGGGTACATACCATTCTTAGTTAGGAAATTTGGGGGTGTCGACTTCAAATTGGTTTTTTTTTTTTTTTTTTTGGTTAGGGGTGTCAAAATTTTCCTGAGGAAAAAGCACTAGAATACCAAAAAGTATGTTAATGACAATTGAAAACAATAGAATGCTGTGAAAATATTACTAAAGACCTGTCTTCAAACAATGAAATGTGGACAAACTCCTGAAAAACAACGAGAGAATTACTTCAGCATCCAGTAATTCGTGAAAATGACGAAAACTCTGATAGCAATAACATTACTGTTTATTAGATCAGCTTCAGGATGGCGCCCGACCAGCGAAGATAACTCACAAGCAATGGGAATAGACTTGCGTGCCTGGGACCAAAGTCTGCCTCCCCCCACCCCACCCCGGCCCCCCGGCATATAAATCCTTTGATTAAATCCTGGCGCTAGTCGTCATAACACGGAGGTAGTCACAGAATGAAAGGGGCATTTTCTCTCCGGAAGTATTATTAATAATAATTCCTGAATGCATTCCAGACTCTTTTTTACAAATTACAAATGTAAAACATTGGTGTTTACACAAATTGTAATTATCAGTGGTATCTAACCACCTTCAAAACTATAATCAGCCACTTTGGTAGAATGGGTGCCCATAGAGATTTTTCCAAAGGGCAAAAAACACAACAGTTATGGTTAATATTTTAGCAATGTTTTCAAATGCAAAATCTGGCAATTTTAATTAACCCCTTAACCGTGTATTTAACTGTAATTCAATGTAAAATGGACGGATATATCCGGGCTCCCCAGTTAAGGTGTTAAAAGATTTGACAGATTCCAGGTAAACTCCAAACAAAATCAGGTCCTGTTATACTTTAATTGAGTAGTGTTTTAGTGTGAAAATTATTGTTACAGGCCAAAATATAGTTAGTTACAAAAATAGACTTGCATTTTCCAGGGAGGGAGCAAGTTCTTCCCCCCCCCTTGCCCCAATGTATGGGCGTCCATGATTGGTTGGCATAACTGAAGTTACAAAGTGCCCCAATGACTAAAAAATCAGTTAAGATGTTGATGAATTTCTCACAGCAGAATATATAGCATAGCAACGTGAGAACGACAGAAGACAGGAGAATATTCAGTTGCAAAGTCAATCTCTGTTAACATCTGGACATGTCTCATGTCTCTTCTCTGTAATTGAAATAAGCATCTGCCAAAAGTTGAAATGCCAATGTTTCCTCACCAAACACAAACTCAAGTCCCCTGGAGCATCACCAATAACAGAGCACAGCCCTATTGTCGTCGTACTGACGTTCGTGGGTGTCCGTGTGTCTGTTACTGGATCTGCATAGCCAGTGGCGTAGCCAGGATTTAGCCAAGGGAAGATTTGACCCCAAAATCGTGTTAAAAGTTTAAAAATGCATAGAAACTCATTAAAAATATTTTCTTTTCGGCAGCCAAGGTGGGGATTTAACCACCAAACCCTCCCTTGGCTACGCCACTGTACAAAGCCATTAACAAATATTTGTTTCAATTCTTATAAATAAAACTGTTACATAAACATATTGAAAAGAGAGTTTTTCTGAAAAATAATGTCTTAAAAACAACAAAAATAAAAATTCAAAATCACATATCAAAGAAAGAAAAAAATGAAGTCTGGTTTTATATTCTAAAAATTCTCAAATATATCTGAATTGTGTATTATACTACTGAACTGTTAATTCTATCACAAAACTGGCTTATAAATGTTGGTTCATCTGTAATCTTATCTGGGTGAAAGTCTCTGAAACGTCTCTTTTAAGCAAGAATGGCCTTCACTTTTTAATTAAAATACAGTATGAATACACGAATATGTACGTCAAATAGCCCACTGTCGCTACTTACTTACAAAGCTAATTAACATTTCTTGAATAAGAAATAATAAAACACGGATGGAAAAGAAAACCAAGAAGAGATCTTGAATGAAATTCAAATAGAAAGAACAATGGTGGTAAGCATCAAAAAGGTAGCTTTCCTTCTTAGGACCTATAATGAGGAAGGAAGGCCTGGAGTGGAGGGAAAAACAGGAAGGCAGAGAAACACATATATGTAGACTGCCCACAAGAAGGAATTGAGGGAGTAAAGAACAACATCAAATTAATAAGAGGATGTCAAGATCGAACAAAGTGGAAGTCCATGGTTGCTAACGTAGAAATTTACACACAGCACCTAAAATAGAAGAAGATGTTTATAAAGGTTATGAATAAAATGCCTCAGTAAATAAGTTAGCGTGTCCTCACGAGACAATCTAATGTCAAAGACTGGTGAGACTACCACAGTCGATGTGTTCTGGAAGCCCATGGGCCATGGGACGTTACATTGGCCGAGAGGAACAACGGAAGGCGTCTTAATGCAGTTCAAGACTCTCAGGAGACAGTACCGTCTGCTGATGCAAATAAAAGAGGCATGAACAGAGGCGGTTCTAGGCCTAGGCCGGGTAGGCCATGGCCTACCCAAAACTTTGTCTGGCCTACCCAAAAAAATACGTGGCCTACACTGTGGCTGGCCTACCCGAAAAAATACATGGCCTACCTAGAGCTGGCCTTCCTCCAAAATGCGTTGTGTGGCTGGGCAATTAGTGCGTATGGCCTACGCTACGAGGCTGTCGAGTGTAGTGTAAGTCCATTTGAATCCCCAGCCACTCATCAGATACCTTCTTTTCCATTGGATTTCCAGATGACAAGAAGCTTTATCTAATTGTTCAACCACCAGCGACTGATCAATGGTCGTTCAACGGTCTCCGCACACATTTTCTTCCCACCCTCCTCAGTGTCTAATTTGTTTGATGTACTGTCATTGGTAGTACTTACCATCCCCCTTCCTCATCTCCCGTATCCCCACAGAATTACCAGACTTCCAGGCGAGTGTTGCAGAGTTTAGGGGCTACTTTTAGGCGTTTTCGCCATGGGAGTAGTTCCTCTTGCTTTCCATAATTAAGCTCCCTCTAATAAATGGCCTTATCTGACGGTTGATTACATGGATGACACGACTGTTTCGATAATCAATTCTCAACGTCGTCGGACATCTGGTGTAATCTAATGTATGTTCTGGTTAACAGAACAGAGATGGAGAAGCCGCAGTAACTATCGTATAAGACGGCGACGCTGAGCTAAGTTCAGTCCGTTTAAGATTGCAGCTCATATTATAAGATACAGTCTAGGCCTATCATACAAATTACTATAGCACTCTATAATATTATTATAATTAGAGATGGATAAATTTCTGGTTAAACGCGCTCGAGTTAGTGGCAACGAAGAAGTAGAAGACATTGTGACTGACGATTCAACTAGACCTACAAAGACAACTGTTGAATCTCAAGACGTTCAACATCACTCAACGGATGTAGGCCAATCAATTTCACCAGCAGCACCAGTTGACTCAGGTGGTCTACGTAAGTTTTCATACTACTGTGGCTGATATCAGCAAGGATTATAAAGATCAACATGTGCAACCTAAACTGCAGGTCTTTCCAAAATCAAAATCTGGTCAGCGTTTCACGAGCATTTAACTCTTCGTTGCATGACAGGTAGGCCCCTAATATTTCTTGGAATATTCAGTTGCAAGCAATGCCATTGTTTGTTTTGTGTGCCGTCATTTTTGTCCACGACCAGGATACCAGGAATGATGAATCTGCTTTAACGGAGACTGGGTTGCGTGGTTGGGAAAATATTGACAGCAAACTATCGAAACATTTCGCAAGCGCGCATGCATTCTGATGCTCTTGCACAGTGGAAAACACAAAAGTACACTGATGCAACTGGCAGCATGGCAACTTTTTTGTCGGAGTCTCAGCCTAACATGCTCTTTGGCAAGTTGACCTTCTCCTGACCTTGAACCCTTGAACACTGCAATGCACATAGTTTGCAAGCACTCATTTTTGCATGTTTATATGCACTTGATAATATTCCACTTATATTAGGTCAAAGCTAATAAATTACAACTTGGTGATTTTACAGGTTCATTCCAAACTTCAAACAAACTTCAAATCCGTTTTCTCAAAATTTTACTTTTTTGGTTAGGTCACCCTGGTCCTCAACGCCTCATATATATATATATATATTATATATATATATATATATATATATATATATATATATAAAATTCACCACACATCCATATTATGCTGCGTTATTGTATTTTATAACCACAGAATTTCGGGCGGGATTAACCTTATGAACCTTGATACCACGACACGGTCCAAGCTTGGCCTACCCAAAATTTTCATGGCCTTTGATTGGCCTACCCAAATTAAAATTCCTAGAACCGCCCTGGGCATGAAAACAAGGCTGTATCTTTTCCTATAAAAACTGACCAACCACAATGTGCCTCTGCGGACGGACGGATGGATGGACAGAAATAATTCCAAACGGTCTGCAAGGGAAGAGAGGAGAAAAGAAAATATCCCACAACGGACACACTTCGATGTTTTTTTTTGTTTTAATCAATTCGAGCTAAAAACAAAGAACGCTGTCAAACAAAGGAGTGAATCATTGAGAAACTCGGTTAACCATCTGAAACAAAGTCAATAGAAAGCTATTGTCCTGTGCTTGTCCAGGGGAATATTGTAACGAACTAGAACAGAGGATCGACTGGGTGAAGACGCCCTATACTGCTAAGCCGGTCCTGTGCACACAATGGACATGGACAGACCTATAGTTCCTGAATGCATCAAGAATATCAAGATATCTTCGGAGCAAAGCAGTCATAATTCTTCTCCCACCCAAGAAGCAAACACAGGCATAATGGAAACAAAAACCATGGATGCGAGATCTGTATGCCAATCGGTCGGAAACAGTCTGAAGACACAGACTCACACATAGCGACAAGAGGACAGGCAAACAAACAAACAGATCGCTGACTCTGGTTGAGCAGCCAGCAATTTGCGATATATCGATCTGCAATGGTCATTAGGCACTCATTACGCCCCCCCGCCCCTCCTCCACCCCCACTGCACCATTGTGATCGTTCCTTGGGCGGAGACTTGGAAATGAGAAAGAGAGCCCCGTCAATATATATATATTTAGCTTGAGGCGGGGAGGCGTTAGTAGTAGGAATGAAGTTTTAAAGTGCTGGAGATTGCACCGGAAACCGGAGAATGTGAACGTGCCACCCCCTCATTCCCGAATACTGGCTACGCCACTGGGATTCACAGCCCCCTTTGGTCCCTCAATCTCTAAACTTCTGCAGCCTCCGACATCCCAGGCCCTAAACCATCTTCAAAAGATATTTAAGACATATTTCCGTATCCTTTTATTT
Source organism: Metaphire vulgaris (assembly GCA_018105865.1). Classification (NCBI taxonomy): domain Eukaryota; kingdom Metazoa; phylum Annelida; class Clitellata; order Crassiclitellata; family Megascolecidae; genus Metaphire; species Metaphire vulgaris. Next base: position 884,222 of record CM030870.1, on the reverse strand, counting down.
AATGGTCCTAATGATCATAGGTTTAAGAGGAAGGAGAATTCTTAGGGAACCTAATTCCAACCAGTGTTTAATCCAGACTCTGGGCTCCAAGGGGGGAACTGACAAGGCCGAGAGGGAAGTCAGCTAGGTAGCATGCCAAAATTTCCAAAGAGAATTTGCAATTTCCGGGGGGAGAAATGGCAATTCCTCCCCCCGGAAACGGCCTAGATTAAACCCTTACTCCAACTCTTTATTCACATAACGTTCTGACCCCCAACAAAAGTCTGACCTTCAGAAGTAAGTAAGCAAGCAAAATCTCGTTAATTTCTATATAGCGCTTTCAAAAGAAGCACCTAGGTAGCTCCTTATTCCTTTGCAGAACGGTAAAAATTATGAATAACGGTAGGAAGAAGCACCCGGTAGACTTAATTCGATAAGATTTTTTAGTACAAATTATAATATGTCTCTGCTGTGGGCAAGAAAAATTTGCTTAAGATCAAACGCATAACAGATGACATATAAACAACCAGAATACCTGCAAGGCACACAGTCTCTTAGTCTGGAAATAAACCTTTCAATAACACGACTGAAGGGGAAGAACATTTTCAAAGGCACTACTACTACTACTACTACTACTGCTGCTACTACTACTACTACTCCTGCCTGTCCTCTGTCCTATTAATAGATTATATTTCATTGATGAGCCTCAGGGTCAAAGCATTGTGGCTAATGGATGAAACGAGAGAACAGATTGAGTCATCTCTTCTCTGACTTTGATGTAAATGGCAAAACAGCCGCGGTTTTTACTAGGATAGATAACACAAAATAAGGTCCTATAACTTCTTGCAATAAGCAATATCGGAATTTTCATAACTTCTTTATTTTGAGTTTTTATAACCCAATCCAGGTGAATGTGCCGTACTGAGCAGTGGCGGTTCCAGGAATTCTTGGTGGGGGATGAAAAAAATTGTTGGAAGTTGGGGGTGGATGCAAAGTGAAGAAGAAAAACAAGAAAAAAGAGAAAGAAGGTCATTGTTAGTAGTATTTTGCTCACTAAATGTTAAGAAACCTTGCCAAAAAAAGCTGACAAGCAAGAAAAAGAAGGTCATTTGCAGAATTTTTCACTAACTTTTTAAAAAACTCACCCGAAAATAGGTTGACAAGCAAAAAAAGTCATCCGGAACCCTGGTGGAGGATGCATCCCCAGTCATCAACATGGAGGAACCGCCACTGATACTGAGTGACTGCATTGTCAAGTAATGACTCCCTGTCATCATCATCATCATCATCATCATCATCATCATTGCTTTCTGCCAGCTCATCAGCGGCAATAGCTAGACACAAAATGCTTCCAAGAAGTTCTATCTTCTGTCAATCGTCTTCCTTCTACTATTGAAATTCCTTTCATGTTCATGTCTTCTCTGATGTTGTCCATCCACTTTTTCCCGGGTCTTCCTCTTCCTTTGTTTCCTTCTATTTGAGTGTAGAGAGCCTTGTATGGTAGTCTCCTTTCATCCATTCTGTTGACATGCCCATACCATTTTAGTCTTTTTCTTCTAATTTTGTCGATTATTGTATCCTTCATGTTGAGACGTTGTCTGATGTCTTCGTTTCTTATTTTTTGTAGTCGGGTTACTCCCAGGATTCTCCGTAAGCACGTCATTTCGGCCACCAGTAGCCTCCTTTCGTCTGTTTCTTTCATGCTCCATGTTTCTGCTCCATATATAATTTGTGGGACTACTATGGTGTTGTATATTGTGACTTTTGTTTTTAAGTTTATGTCCTTGCTGCTCCAGATTTTTCGCAATCTCCCCATCGTTTGCAGTCTTTTGGCGATTTTTTGTTTTATGTCTTCTTGATGACTTCCATTACTGACAATTTCTCCTCCAACATAGGTGAAACTTTCGTCTTGTTCTATTGTTGTGTTATCTAGTGCTATTTTGATTTGAGCTTTTCCCTTTCTGCTGACTGCCATGGTTTTGAAGAACTGTATAACCTAAATACTGCAGCGGATAAAGACATACTACTTCAAGTGCCAAGTACAAATCTTCATAAAACCACAGAAAACATACTAAAAGAAGAGGTAGAGCAGGCCATAAAAGAACTGAAAAGGAACAAAGCACCAGGAATAGATGGCATACCTGCAGAACTATTGAAAGCAGGTGGAGAAACAATGACAGACCTGCTCCATGACCTTTTCAATAAAATATACAAAGATGAAACAGTCCCAGATGATTTGGGAAAAGGAATGATTGTACCCATCTACAAAAGGAAGGGTGATAAAGAAGACTGCAGTAACTACCGGGGAATAACGCTGTTGAGTACACCAAGCAAAGTCTTCTCCAAGGTACTTCAAATAAGAATAAGCAAATATGTAGAAGAAATTATAGGTGAAGAGCGGGCAGGCTTCCGTCCTGGGCGAAGTACAATTGATCAACTCTTTGTCATAAGACAGTTACTGGAAAAAACAATCGAGGCAAACAAGAGCTGTTATATTAACTACATCGATTACAAACAGGCCTTTGACTCAGTGTGGCAGGAAGGGTTGTGGCAAACAATGAGGCATGCAGGCATTGAAGAAAAACTCATCCGTTTAATACAGGCAATATATCAGAAGTCAGAAAGTACAGTGAAATTAGATACTGAAATGTCAGAATGGTTTAAGACAAATGTAGGACTGAGACAAGGATGCATGTTGTCTCCAACACTTTTCATTTATCATTCTGGATGTAATTTTTAGAATAGCAATTGGAGATCTGGACATAGGCTTAAAATGTAGTGGAGAAAAATTAAACAATCTAAAATTTGCAGACGATGTCAGCCTGATAACAGACAACAAATCAGATCTTCAAACACTGACCAATGAAGTCAATCTAACAAGCAAAAGATTTGGACTAACTATCAACCCAAAGAAAACGAAAACAATGACTCCCTGTAGGTTTGCAAAATAATGAATTAAGAACAAAGAACAAGGAAGTAAGGTTCTGATAACAGAAAAATTCAGATCATGAATTAAGATTTTGAAGATAGATGGCAACAAAAGTGTTGCCACTTTCAATTCCTATCTACTAACCCTGGAAAATGCAGTCTTATAAAACCCTAGGTTTTTCAGTTTTTTAAAATGCCTAAATATTTTGAAAATTCAATTTTTAGGATTTTTAAAGGTTTTCTAAACACCTAAAAATCTTGAAAAGTCAAATTTTATGGCTTGGGGATTTTTTGTTTCAAGTCAAAAAACTAAAATCAAATTTAACGTTTTTTAGTTTGTAAGCTTTAGTTTTCTCTCTACAAACAGAGCAGTATATACAAAATAATTATGATGCCACAAGAGTAATAAGTAAGTAACTAGAAAGATGCTCGCTTCGCTCGCGCTCGCTCGCAGTGCAGGATAATACTAATCCTATACCTATACCTAATACCCAATCATTGAATTCATGCTGAACAACATTTCAATGATCGCCACCTAGCCAAGCTCTGCGCCACGTAATAATTAGGCCTATGTACGTTAAAATCACGCAACTGTGGCCATTTGTGACGCTGTACACGTATTTTTGTGTGCGTTAAAATGTACGTTAAAATTGCAACTACCTCAGGCTGCGAACAATTGTTACCAATAGCAACGTCGTCGCACGCCCAGCCCTCTGACGCTGCAATGACTCGACTAAACCGTGTTAAACTACGATTCTACGAACAATTGCTACCAATAGCAACGTCGTCTTCGAACATCGTCCACCAACGCATTGCGACGTAAGGACTAAACGGTCTAAACCGTCTACCAATAGTCAACCAATCAGAACGCTTGAAGGTAACAGACAGAGAGACATACAGATAAGGATTTTAATATGATAGATAAGTAAGTAAGTAAGTAAGTAAGTAAAATCTCGTAAACTTATACAGCGCCCCGGAAAGCAGTACAGCAGTAGCTGCTTATTCTTCTGCTTATTCTTATGCGTTTAATCTTTCTTGAAATAGCTATAGACAAGGTGGTTTGTTGGCCAAAGAAGGGTTTATGGATAATGACACTGTCAAATATTAAAACTAGTTTTTTCCTAGTCCTAGTTATGACCTTTAACATGGTAGTGTTTCACCTGCAGACAGTCACGTAGTTCAGGTAACGAAACGTAAGCATGCCAACTAAATGTAACTATAAGAAACACTGAATCTCCCAAGAGGTTCACTGAGTAACGCAGCCTACTTGCTCAGCGGATGGAACCCCTCCTGTGCCAATAACCCGGGCACCGGCTGTTTATCTACCTTGGCAAGAGGAATCTGTGGCTGTATTCCGGATCTGGCTGCCGCTGCTGCTGCTGCTGCTGCTGTAGCTGAACCTCTTTGGTCGAAGGAAAGGCAGTGGAGGAGGATGTGGGGGAGGATGAGGAGGAGGATATGAGCCGGAGAGGATGCGCACATTGCTGGCGGATGACGAGGAGGAGGAGGAGGAGAAGCTGGCAGCACCAAAGACGAGCAGCTGTAAAAATAAAACAGACAAAAGTCATTACTCATGAGTCAAAGATTCCTGCAGATCACTCCTCACCCACCCCCACCCCCCCCCCACCCCACCCCACCCTCTCCTGGCTACAAGCGTTATCTGTTCTAGAGAGATCCCAAGAGGCGTTTCATCTGTTCTTCTGCCTATTATCTCTCGACACCCTCACACACACACACACTCAGGTGCAATTTGTGCAAAAAGTTTGATCAAAGATCTACCTGAACACATCAGTACTGTACAGTTTACATCCCCTTCACTCTCTTCCTCACTTTCTCACTTAATTAACATCTATGAAGCATTGGCAACTTACCTGATAACTAATCACCATTCGAGAAAAATACTTTAAATCAATTGTTCAAACACACCCACACACACAATTATTGGCAATGATCAAATCTGATAGTCACACAGACAGACATACATACATACAGACAGACAGACAGACAGACAGACAGACAGACAGTCTGACAGAGAGGACCATAGACAACATCGCTTTGTCACACCTTTTAAAGGAATTTCAGCAAATTACGGATACAGATAGTAATCAATAATAATTAATAATCAATAGTCAATAATCAATAGCAATCAATAATAATCAATCATAATAAATAAAAATCAATAGTCCATTTTACCAAATTCCTATAATTTATATTTAAGCAATATACACTAAATGAATGGTGGAGGTGGTAGTAGATGGTATTTCAGTTACCTCCCACTCTGTACCGGAACCATAAAGGAATTAACCCCTTAGTTTCCCTACGAGCGCTTAAAGAAACCCCTTCAATTTTATGCAATCGTAACCCCCTCTTTACGGTCACAGTAAATTCCTTCTTCTTCTCCTCTTCTATCTTCATCTTCTTGTCTTTTCATTCCTCCTACGTTCCATTACTTCTCCTTCTTCTCCTCCACCTCCTGCCAACATTAATCCACGGAGGATGCTATCTGGAAGAGACACTAAAATGGGCCAATTTTATTTCTACCGTCTGTACCGTTCTCTGTGGTGCGGTGATTTTTCTCCCGAGGAACCACAAAAGCGGCGAGCGCTGTCGACCGGAAATTGTGGGCAGAACGTGTGAAGGATTCTCGAAAACGCACTGAATTTTGCCGATCTTATCCTCCGACTCTTGCAGCAGTCGGAACTTCAAGCAGTCATTTAAAGCACTCTGGTCAGGGATATTTTTACACCCCCAACACCCCTAACCCCCAATTTGAAACCGACACCCCCAACACCCCCAATCTCAGCTATGGGATGACCTTTTTTTAGCTTGTCAGACTTTTTTGACAGGGGACACCCAGAATTTACTGACACCCCCCAAATTGATAATCCTAGAAACCCTAACCGTGACTCTGGTGAGGGAACACAACGGATCCAGGAGAAGGAGCAGGAGGAGGAGGAGGAGGGAGCAGGAGGAGGAGGACCAGGAGGAGGAGGAGGAGGAGGAGGAGGAGGAGGAGGAAGGCCGAGTAGAAGTGCTCCGTGTTAATCAGGATCTGAGTGCAAGACAGACATTGTCAGCATGAGCAACATCTGGAGTTACTCAATAATTCTCAAGGTCAAACTAATGGCAAATGTAAAAGCAAGAAACAGCAGGACAAGCTAAAAATTCAATATTGGATTGCTAGGAAGTTAGCAATAAAAGCATAGAAAGCAAGATAGGCAAGCAGTGAAGCCAGTGTTGTGCCCCCACTGCCCCAACCCAGTTAGTTTTGAAGAAACCTCTGGTTACTGGGAAAACCCGTTATGTTTATAGTCGCCCCTATAGTGTCCAACTTCCCCACCCATTGGTAGATGTCACTGCACAGTGGCTGATTTCCAAAAAGCAGTGCGCCTCGACCAACTCTTACCTCCAAATTTTCTACCAATATTTGACAGTTGGGCTCAACCAACCAGGAGTATAAAATCAACCCACCCCACCTGCATACGACCAATCATCATCATCATCATCATCATCATCATCATCATCATCATCATCATCATTTCCATTACTAAAGCAGAGGTATTAAAATGGCGGCCCGCGGACCAGATACGGTCCGCTAGGGGCGCGAAATGGCCCACAAAAATACTAAAACAATAAATAACCATAACCACACATACAAAATATATTTTAAATGTATTGTTTTAAACTTAACTGTTTTCTACTACTTATGAAAAACTGTATGTACTTATGTACTTTATGTAAAACAATGTTTGCACCTGGCCCTCCGGCACCAGTCATAAAAGTCTGGCACTTCATAAAATTTCAATGGATTCAACACTAAAGTAACTCTATTCAAAACTTAAAACTAAAAATAAGAAGAAAATACACTTCTATCGTCAGCCATATTGAAGCTCTGTGCCTAGAATATCGTTCAGTATCACACTAAATGAAATCTGTGTCCTTTGTGCGAAAAAAGATAGAAGACATCGTGCGTTATTAGATAAAAGGGAGCACAAGTGAGATCTATTTGAATTCTGCGAACGAACGAAAGGCGAATCCCTGTAACAACATCTGTAAAACTAATTTGATTTAGGAGGGACGACTTTCACGTCTTGGCAAATGGCCGCTCCGAAGAGAAATGGACCGCAGTCACAACAATGGCAAACGTTAAAAACGCTGGCATGAACAATCGACCATTGCATACATGTTATCCTTTACACTATACGCACCCTAATATATACAACCAAAATACACAGGGGCGCCGAGAGAATTTCCGGGCCCCGGTGCAAAAAATAGTCACGGGCCCCTGACCTGTCAAGTGTGTGAAAATGTTGATGACCTTTTTTGCTTGTGTCTTTTTCAAAGCAGAATTCCGGGTTCTCGTTAGAAGTACAAGTCTGAAAAAGTATGTTGACCTTTCTTGCTTGTCAGTCTTTTTATGGCTTATGGCATTGTCTGCTTAACACCATCGGCCCGGCCCCCTCCCCCTCCCCCAAGCAGACATTCGCCGGGGCCCCTGAGCTCATGGCGAAGATGACCTTTTTTCCGCTGTCAGAGTCTTTTTCAGGGTTAACAGTTAACACTATTGTTAATACATCATCATCACCGGACCCGAACCCATTTGAGCTCCACGGGCCCCGGAACAATGTACCGGCTGCACCCCTCTCCCTCAGGCCTGAAAATACATCAAACTAAGCGAAAGGCCTGAATGCCCGTCCATATATTGTCGATTGCCAGAAGCCACTGAACATCAAGTTTCGTTCTACAACCCAATGGGTCACAATGGGTCACGACCCATAACTCATCAAAATTTATTAGGACTGTGCCATTGGTGCAAGGTGATTGGTAGGGTAGCTTTGTTTTCTATGTTTGATTGATACTCTGCATACAGCTGATAATTTGCAATCAAATGGCTAACATCATTTAACATATTCAGCACTTGATGATGATGATGATGATAATAATAATAATAATAATAATAATAATAATAATAATAATAATAATAATAATAATAATAATAATTACTCAACATTACTGTTGACACGGTTTAACCGCTACAAAAAACCATAATATTTATTTAATTTTCCAGGATCCATGGTTCATGCCAGTGATATTTCAGTTTTGGAAATAATTTCAGTTTCTATTCAGTTTCAGTTCACTGAAATATCACTGGTTCATGCCCATAGGTCACTGGTAATTTTCAGTGACCCAGTGCCAACTCTGCTTACAAGGACACCAGAAACATAGCTACTGAAAAATTTCACAGTGGCCTGACAGTTCCTGGAATGAAATCTGATAACATGATTATACTAAAAGCCATCAATCACACGGGTCAATTAGAATAATTCCTCTAACTTACAGGGGGTGCAAAAAAACCGGACTAGTCACATTAGGTTTGGCATTTAATAAAGTCCGGTTTTTTGTGCCACCCTGTAGATACAAGATACTAATACACACAACAGATATCCGATATCCATCAGCAAACAAGCTTCAACAGAATCAAACAGCAAGAATTATAATATCGGAGGAAAAAGAACAACTCTTCTCAATCCCAAGCAACTATTTTACTGACTTTCCTCTCTCTTTCTCTTTGAGATTGGCTTCACACAGGGTTATTTTAAGATTAATTATCAATTTGGGGTGGTCCGTAAATTCTAAGGGGTCCCCTGTCAAAAAAGTCTGACAAGCAAAAAAAGGTCATCCCATAGCTGAGATTGGGAGCGTGTTGCGGGAGGGGGGTCGCTCTCAAATTGGGAGGGGGCGGTGTTGAGGGTGTTAGGGGGGTGTAAAAATATCCCTGGGCCCACATCAATCAAAATCATTCAATTAGCTTCTTTCTCAAGAAGATGTCTGTCTAATAATTAAGCTAAAAATCAAGTGAGATAAGTACAGTCTTGAGTCAAAATAAAGAAAGGCCATCTTCAGTTCATAGTCAACCATTTTGCAATTAAGTTAGGTAAGTGTTTTAAGTACAAAACACACTGATAACGATCAAACACATCTCGATATAAAGAGGTGCTATATAAGTTTCTTCATAATAGCACAACGCTCTGTGCACAACTACATGACAGCTGGCACATAAAACTCTAAAAACTAAAAACTAAAATGAAATCCAGGCTTTCTTCAGTCAACACCCAGATGAATCCTGTGGAGAGAATAGAGCCAAGATATACAGGAACACTATTTGGAATTTAGAAGGAGACAAAAAAACTGAGCATCCATCAATACTATCAACTAGATTTTTTCTTCTCTGGAAGTTCCTAAACTCCTGGTAAATTTCCCCCAAAATCCAGTTCCTGCAAATGTCCTTGTTGAAATACTACGACCAATGAAAGACTTTGACCCTAAGGAAACAAAGCATGATAGACAAATCAAATCAATCGAGGTCTGTGACAGAAAATCAAGGCCCCTGGACAGAGCGATCACGGGCCCCTAACGATCGATCATTAGTTCTATGGGAAAAGGTTTTTGAAACGTTTATAATTTATAATATTTCTATTATTTTCAATAATTTCCTCAATTCAAGTGATGCCCTTTTTTGCTTGTCAGAACTTTGTGACTGGTATCAACCATTTTCTCAACAACCCATCAGCTGCAGCGGCCCTCAACGCTATCATATCGATTTCTTCCAAGGCCATTCAGTCATAAATATTTTAACATTGTATCAGATAAGTTTCTTGCGGGTCCCTCTGGGCCCTGGGCATTTGCCCCTCTGACCCCCTCTCGGCAGGCCTGAGTCGACCTACAGCACAAAATACAGCGCCAAACAAAAAAATGGCACTTTCTGATGAAAATCAATACGTTCTGACTTTGGGGTGAGACTACAAAGATCTTATCCTGGGTCAAGTAATTGAAGTCTTAGGAAAAAGACGTCCTGTATAATATAGTACTGGTTAAAAGTCAAGGTTAAAGATAGATGAGTGGTAATATCACTGAGGCACGCCGACGATTCAATCCCGATTCGACTCTTAATCGCTGAGGGCGGCAGTAACATCAAATGAGTAGCAATGGCAACATTGCGAAAGAACGAAGGTTCGGCGGAAGAGACTGGCCACCGTCCGCCGATGTAAACATATGGGCTGCTGGCTACTAAATTCAGCACCGGACCCTACGGGCGTGAACCTTTTTTACTTTTAATAGACATAATTAAGATTCATTATTATAGAAGGCAGAGACTATACTGATGACGAACATGACGGACATAGTCTTTGATTAGATAAATGCCTGCAGATGCTGCAAGAAACATCCAATTGGCAAATATTGAAATGACAAATTTTACAAACCAACCGCCATACAGTCAATCTCACGTAATATCATTCATTTGAGTAAATACCACAGGACTTGCCTTTTTCCAGCAGGCGCCAGATCATTGTCAATTCAACAGAGTGACACTGCCCCCACCCCACCCCACCCTCCCCAAGCAGATGGCAGATTGGGCGCGGTCCGAGTGAGTGCCCATCGGCTCTGCCGAGACCTCTTAGAGATGGACAGGCACCGCCCATGCAGTCGGTCAAAGTCACAAAAACATCCCATCGCCTCCCCCTTTTCTCCATCTCCCCATCCTCCCTCCATCCCTCACTCACTGGGTTGACCGTAATGCATTATTTAGACAGGCGCGCCGCATATCTCAACAATAACCGAATAAAATACCTATCTTGCATTGCGGAAAGCCAACGCAGAAACAACAAATTTGCTGCCTATACCACAGAGTCCACGGTTTCAGTCATCCGCTGTCATGCCCGTAACCACCCAAAGGAAAGGACAGTCACCATGCATAATACATGCACAGCACAACCCACACATGCCACCATACCACACACCACAAAGATACACTGTTATCATCCTAGTATTTTAGCATAGATCCGGTGGCGGTTCCAGGATTTTTTAGTGGGGGAATGAAACAAATTCATAGGAAGTTGGGTGAGATGAAAAGAGAAGAGAAAAATCAATATAAACTTGCCGAAAAAGGCTGACAACAGGGAATTTTTCCGTGATTTTACTACACTTTTATCGAAAAATAGGTTGACAAGCAAAAAAGTCTTCCACAGTTTTTTCCCATAGTTTTACTAGACTTTTACCCAAAAATAGTTTCACAAGCAAAAAAAAATAAAATAAAAAAGTCCAGTGGGGGATGCATCCCCACACATCCCCCACGTGGAACCGCCACTGCATAGATCCCAGTACAAGATGTGAGATTTCTTCAAACAGAACAAAACAAGGAGAAAGACAATGCTTTAAACTATTCAAGCTGGTATTCAATAATAATACTGTATTTCATAATCCATAAAAGATAAGAGGATGATTATATGTGGAAAAACTGCAGATAACTTTCTTGTTTCAACTGTTACTGACTTTTTGTCTCAACTGTTCCATAAATCCACTACCCTACCATTAAAAAATGTGTTTTCCTTGATCCCACCTTTTTCTTATAGAATTTACATTTGTAAACTTTGGTACAGCTATAGTGTGCTAATGGCACATCTACTTTCCCAGGCATTATTTTGCATCAGCAGTGCCCACATTAATTTGTCCAGAAGACAAAACACAATGGTCATGGGTTAATACAGTTTTCAAGATACCGGATATTCAATTTCACAGTTCTTAGTTAAAGTTAAGCTTTTCAATATCACTTTGTATATCAGTAGTGTTTTAGTGTGAAAATATTGGCTAAAAGCCAAATATAATTAGTATTGAGAATAGATTTGGACTCGGACTCTGAATACTCTGAACCCTCTTTGAATAGATTTGCATTGTCCAGGAAGAGGGTAAATGCCCTCTCTTGCCCCAATGTTTGGGCAACCATGTTTTGTATGTTTCTATCAAATCTTCTTTCTCTCTTCTCCTTTTGAATGTTGTCAATCCACAAAATTGTGAAAAATTAAATGAAAATTTAACTTAGGTCATTTTTAAAAGAGTTTCAGCTTTAAATGGTGGGAAGTTAGCAGAGTGGTGACAACACTGGACGATGGAGCAGAAGGTGGCGGACTCGATTCCCGCAGGAACCATAAGGTCAACTCAGCCTTACACGCTAAAGGGCAGTGGTAAAATGAAGAGCAGCGTTAAGCTGTGAGGTAAAACAGGGGTCTGGGGAAAGTAATGGCATCCTACCCCAGATTAATGGCTTATACCACCTACCCACCTACGTCGCTGATTGCCTAGACTGGAGATAAGCTCTGGAACCCAACCTCAGACTAGAGTAAGGGACCTACCTTTAAGGCTTTACCTTTACCTTCAGCTTTAAAAGGGCTTCCTTCCGCCAACTGGATCACACGGTCTCATTATGCAACAAGATCTAATGATGTTTGTGCTTAGGAATTCAGCAATTCCTGTGATCTCACCGAGTTCTTTCATGTGCTTGGATTATGTTGCCTCTGTGTATCACTTTATTCCAGATTAGTCCCCTCCCCCTCTGCCTAACAGCCCATCACTAGACAGCAAAGAGAAGGTAAATTAGACAGCAAAAATGATGGATGTAAATATCCATGCAGTTCAGAAGTCAATATATGATCCTGCTTAGGATTTCTACTTCTTCTTATTCAAAGCCTCAGCTAAAGAACTCCTCGGCAATAGTAATAGCACTTGAACTTCATGCAGAAACATAACACCGAGAGAGAGAGAGAGAGAGAGAGAGAGAGAGAGAGAGAGAGACAGACAGACAGACAGACAGACAGACAGACAGACAGACAGACAGACAGAGAGAAGAGAGAGAGAGAGAGAGAGAGAGAGAGAGAGAGAGAGAGAGAGAGAGAGAGAGAGAGAGAGAGAGACAGACAGACAGTACAGAGAGAGAGAGAGAGAGCGAGAGCGAGAGAGAGTGAGAGAGACAGATAGAGACAGAGAGACATATAGCATGTGTGTGTGTGTGCGTGCGTGTGTGTGCGTGCGTGTGTGTGTGAAAGATGTGGAAAATGAAAGGCATACAAATACTGTGTAGAAATGCTTCACATCATTTGCGTCTAAACGGATCCTCTACCTCCAAAGTATAGAATAGAATCAATATGCATCACGGTCACCAGAACTGCTTCAATATTGATGCCTTTAACCCAGTGTTTATTCTAGACCTTTTCTGGGGGGGAGGAGAATCCCTCCCCCAAGTTTGAAATGTTCCCCAATTTTTTTGACATTTTGGCAAGTAGTAGGCCTATGACCTCCCCAATGTCTGTCCCCCCAAAAAAAATTGTTAAACTCCCCCCAATGTCTAGGTGGCTAGAACAAACACTGTTTTAACCCATTTGCCGGCCATTTGTTTGTAACATAATGTAAAATGGACGCACATATGAATCGTGGCCAGTAGAAGGATTAACAAACTACTAGGGCCTGTTTTAACGTGCAGTGATACACAAAATGTGCAGTGATAAAATGAAAATGTGCAGTGGTAAAATGCAATTTTCTGTGCTTTGTGCAGTGATAAATTTTCCAAACGACCTTTTTGCTTTTTTGCGTGGATGTCCACAAATTTTCTGAGTTTAGTGCAGTGATAAATTTTTCTTTAAAAGGGGGCTGCAGACTACCACTATTATTACTATTATTAGTACATTATTATTATATTAATTTATTGTTAGAACTACAACCTTAGACCTCGAGGACACAGCCTGGAAATTCCTCACCAGATTAATAATTATTTGACTGATTAAAAGCTTTATTATAAGATTATTATATTCAAGAAGTAAATGTAGAAATAATTTAAATTGTCAATAACTTCTGATTTGTATTTTATACATAAGGTATGTATTATGTATTACTATGTATAATTATGTACTACGTTTTGACCTTGCGTTTTGCCAAGGTGGATTTAATAAAGCGACCTCTGTATTGTATTGTATTGCACTTGTATAGTACTCAAAAGAAATCAATAATTGATGGCACTTGAAATCCATCTGCAAAAGACCAGATTGATGCCAGAGATTGAACCATGGAGGAAATGTCAACCAGAATACCCATAAATGCGTCTTAAGCCTACATTTGAAAAGGTTCAATTCACTGGATGATCTAACAGCAGAGGAGAAAGAGTTCCGGAATTTTGGGCCTGCAACATAAAATGCTCTCTTATTGCCAAGTTCTCAATATTTAACCCCTTAACTGGGGACCCTGGATATATCCATTCATTTTACATTGAGTTACAGTTAAATACCCAGTTAAGGGGTTAACAACAAATCGGTCAATCTTGCCCTTGTCAAAGAAAAAATGTTCTGGGTTGTTCAGCACGGATTCCAAATGTTGAGGAAGGCAAGTCTATAGCGTTTTAAAAACCAGGAACCAGTCTTGAACGTGATACTCTGTTCCACAGGTAACTAATCTAGATTTTTAAGAACAGGTTGATGTGACCATGCTTGGGAGTTTTCGAGATGGCTCAAGCAATAGAGTTCTGAATGATTTGAAGCTTTTTGCACATCAGATTTGACATTTCCAGCGTTATAGAGTTGCAATAATCCAGTCTACTGGTGACAGGCGTTTCAGAGGCCCCTCGGTATCCTAACTCTATCAATCTAACTGCTAGTTTAACAGGTATTTACAGTGGCTTAATAGTCTTTTCAAGTCTTCACTCAGGCTTATTTAGCCTCCTAAACCACTTTAAATCATGTTATTATTATTACTATTATTATTATTATTATTATTATTATTATTATTATTATTATTATTATTATTATTATTATTATTATTATTATCATCATCATCATCATCATCATCATCATCATCATCATCATCATCAGGTTAATAAAATCAGATAGGGGGCCTATACATTAGAGAGTAATTATAATTTATATTATTCATCACTTATATGAAATATTAACTTACTATAAAGTATTATAGAAATTAATTAGTTTCTGTACTGTAGTAGGCCTATTATTTTAGACCAGTGGCGGCTCCACCGGGGCCAGGGGGCCCGTGCCCTATTGAGAGCCTGGCCCCCAGTGGCCCCCAGTTGGGACCCTATACTTAATGCTACATACATTAAACAACAAATGGTTGGCCCCCATGATTAGAAGCCCCCCCAACGGCCCCCACTTGCCAAATCCTAGAGCCGCCACTGTTTTAGACCCCCTGCTAAGCTTAGGTCCGGGCCAGGCCCAACTGGCCCGCCTGCCCCTCCCCCTGATAAGGCCTGGCTGGCGACAAGAGCACCCCGTGCTGAGGAATAAGCATAACTGTCAATGCTCACATAATTACAGCATTAATATTTACAACCATGGGCGTCCACAAAAATTGTTCCAGGGGGTGCAACCGTGCAAAACAGGGTCTTGTGATGAAAAAATGAAAATGTTTCCAGGGGTGTGCAAAACAAGGTTTTTTGACGAAAGAAACAAGTAATTTTACTTTTTTCATAACTCCACAATTTTTCCATGTGGTGCAGTTGCACCCCCTCCGGGCGCCCATGTTTACAACTGAATGCATCTTTTAAATATGTTTGATTTAGAATCATCTTATTGTATTTTTGATCAACCCCTTACCTTCATCTGTCTGTTGGTCGCCAGAAATCCTCCTCGTTTGACCGGCGTCTGCCGACAGTTCTTCAAAAGGAAGGCGCCGAGTAGCCGGCCGCCCCCGGTTCGAATCGCACCGCCGCTGGCCATCGCTCTATAATCGAACGCCAAAAGCACTGCACACTCTTTGATAAACGTTCGATTTGCGCCTTAACGGCTTCTAGTTCGACGGTCACGACGAAGCCCTACAACCGCCGCCGCCGACGTCGTCGTCGTCGTGGTGCAGCTGCCGCATGCTTTGCCGGTGGCCGAGTCGACCCTTTCCCCCTGCAACGGCGGCGACGACCACTCAGCCCGGCTTCTACCTGGCAAGTGCCCTCTCCTGCCGCCCGCCGCCGCCCGGCGAAGGACTTCGGTCTCACCACACGCACCGATAAAACAGGTAGATTGACTTACAAATAACTTGGAGAAACTAGTAGCAGCAGAACTCGGCCATAGCCAATCAATCAATCAATCAATCAATCAATCAACTTCTATGACGCCACTATCATAATGCCCAGGGCATCAGCCGATGGCGCACCAAATCCAAATAGAATTAGAACCAGTTCAATCCGGAAGATCAGTCAGAACAGCCAGTGGCGGCTCCACCAGAGGGGCAGGGGGTCCGTGCCCCCTATTGAATGCCTGGCCCCCAGTGGCCCCCCAGTTGAGACCCTATACTTAATGCTACATGCATTAAACAACAAATGGTTGGCCCCCATGATTAGAGGTTGCCACCCGAAAGCCCCCCCCCCACTTGCCAAATCCTAGAGCCGCCACTGAGAACAGCGGGGGAGCAATCGAAGGGGATAAGCCAAGTCGGTGGCAAGACCGGATGAAAAAGAAGGGGCCAGCCGGCCAGGCTTCCAGTGGCGGTTCCAGGATTTATTGGTGGAGGAATGAAATTAATTCATAGGAAGTTGGTGGTTGTGAAAAGAGAGGTAAATCAATAAACTTTGCCGAAAATGAAAAAGGCTGACAAGTAAAAAAGGCAATTTTTCCCGAATTTTACTAGACTTTAACTGAAAAATAGGTTAGCAAGCAATAAAGGTCACCCGCAATTTTTCCCTGTCCTTGTACTTGGCTTTTGCCCAAATGTATATATTTGGGCAAATTTGCCCAGATGTAGCTCGGCAAGCAAAAAAATCCGGTGCGGATGCGTCCCCACTCATCCCCCCACGTGGAACCGCCACTGCCGTATCACATCGTCGGACGCGTCGGTAAATAGACATAATAACACAAGTAACAGAATGGACTTGCAATCAATCAATCAATCAATAAACTTCTATGGCGCCACTATCATAATGCCAGGGCATCATCCGATGGCGCACGAAATCCAAATAGAATTAGAGCCAGGTCAATACAGAAGATCAGCCAGAACAATAATTCTGCAATGGGGCTGTCCATTAAAAATAGGAAATGTCATGGAATACTATTTAGGCCCTAATAAAATGGGAAAAGGCCTGACAATCAAAAAACAAGGTCGTTATCACCACATTATGACACTTTATGAACAAAATTGAGGGAAATGCTATATAGTATCCTATACTACAGAGGTTTGTTTTGAAATCATTCACACTTGTAGCCATGACTATCTTCTCGTCCAATTCATTCCGTCTGTCCACCAGTCTTGCACTAAAAATGCTGTTTAGATAAAATTAGGTTATATTATCTTATTGTTTAACATTAAATAATAGTAAAAAATATATACCGACATAAACCTCAAAAAGACGACTTTAAAATAACAACCAATGTATAAGTTCGCGAGCACAATAACTAAAAATTCGCAAATTAAAACAAATTAAAAATGAATCAAAATTCAGAAACTGTTAGTCTGCGTCACTGCCCCACCATCAACCAGAGGGACTTGATTGGACACAGACTTTAATATCACATAATAATAAATCTTAATAAATCTATGGGATTGGAATCATTGGACACGTGCTAGGAGGAGAGTAATCGAAGGACATGGAGTTATTATTAGAGGATACGGCATTATGTCATTTGGCTTACAGCCTCCCTGGCTGAAATAACTATTTGGGAAATTCCCAAACGGCAGCCACATTATAGACCCAAAAATCATCAGCTGAGCCATGGGGAATAGCTACGGATATGTTTTATCAATGATCTAAGAACTTTTTATTAGTATGTAATGAAAATGGAGATTCAGGTCAGTGGAAGCTCCAGGATTTGGCAAGTGGGGTGGGGGTGGGTGGTGGTGTTGTGGTGGCAACTTCTAATCAGGGGTCATACCGCTTGTTGTTAGGTTTGTAGTATTAAGTATAGGGTTCCAACAGGGCGGCCACTGGGGCCAGGCACTCAATAGGGGCACGCACCGCACCTGGGCCCAGTGGCGGCTCCAGGATTTGGCAAGTTGGTGGGGTGGTCGTTAGGGTCGCAACTTCTAATCATGGGGGCCTGTTTGTTGTTATATGTAATATTAAGTATAGGGTCCCAACAGGGGCCACTGGGAGGCCAGGCACTCAATTGCCCCGAGGCCCCTACATTAAGCCGCCACTGTTTAAGATGCTATTGTTCGACATTTGTGTTTGAAAAATAGCAAGTGGACAGTATATTGGATGACATCAATCGTGTTTTCAATAAGGCATGGGGCTGTCCATTAATTATGTCAACAATTTTTGGGCAATTTTCGACCCCCTCCCAGGGATATTTTTACACCCTCCTAAGTTCCTAACACCCCTCAACACCACCCCCATTTGAGGTCGACACCCCCAAAATTTGGTAATGTGACAATGCAAAATGGATACTAATTAGCTCTGAACACCCCTCCCCAATGGAGGACACCCTCCCCAAACTTTTATTGTCAGATGATTTTTTGTCAGCCTTTTTCCGGGGAGAGACTTAAAAATTCCGACACCCTCCCCTTCCTCCGATTTTCCCGACACCACCCCCCCCCTAATTCAAAATCCTAGAAATAACACTGCCCCTACCCCCTTGTCATCAACTGTCAACTTTCAGTTACCCCAGCCCCAATAATTATGTCAAAAACTCCCCCCCCCCCCCCAAGATGAATGACAGGTCCCAATAACAAAGTTATTATTTATAAAAAAATAAAAGGGAATGATATAACTCTGACGTAATACTTCTGTATTCGTCCGATTCAACCACAATGGCCGCTAACAATGGAGGTGCTATTTTTAGCCTACGCGCTACTGGCTTCACGCAGCCTGGTTAAAAATGACGTAATGCCGTCTCCTCTAATAATAACTCCATGTCGAAGGATATATATATATATATATATATATATATATATATATATATATATATATATATCATATATATACCATAGGAATGAAGATGAAAGCAGACGAGCAGCGTCACAAAACCTAAACAGAAATCAAAGAGGCAAGCCGTCGAGTGGAATGAAAACAAGAGCCATGGTTAAACAAGAGCCATGAATCTTGTCCCAGGACAGAGAACATGTTTCAAATCCGATCTTAGAGGCCGTCCATAAATTACGTCACTCGGTTGGGGGGGGAGTCCGGCCATTTGTGACGAAGTGTGACGAGGGGGGTTCCGGGGGGTTCCGTAAATGCGACGTCATGCAAAAAATTTAGGTGATGACCTTTGACCTTTTTTGCTTGTCTGACCTTTTTTGTTTGTCAGGGATTTTGGAGAGGAAAATACAATTATGACCTATTGTTTGCTTGTCATGGTTTTTCGAGAGGAAAAATACAAGGATGGCCTTTTTTGCTTGTCAAGACTATTCGGAAGACGAACATGGGATGGGGTCGGCCCGTTGTGACGTCATATTTTAGGGAGGTCCGACGTTTTGTGACGTCGCGTTACGTGGGGGGGGGGTCAAAAAAGTGCCAAATTCGCGTGACGTAATTTATGGACGACCGCCTAAAACATACCTGCTTGATTTGGCTTACCCCTAGATTGCTACCACGCTATTCTGACTGATATTCCGGATTGACCTGGCTCTAATTCTATTTGGATTTGGTGCGCCATCGGCTGATGCCCTGGGCATCACGATAGTGGTGCCATAGAAGTTGATTGATTGGTTGACTGATGGGAGTTTACGTTTTAAAATGTTGGCAATTGTGTTCTGCTTTTTACAAGTATATTTTCGGTGAAAACAGGTGAAGATATATAGACCGCTACCGTATCGCAGGACAAAATATGGCGTCCATGACGCATAAGCATAGAATGGCGCTAAACCATTGATCAAACTTTGTTGCAAGGGGCCGTTGGTTCATGGTTGTAGTAATGGAAGCACACATGCATAACTGACCAGCGCTTGGGTCGGGAGAAATTCAGATTTTCTCCCTCGTCGAAAATGAACCTTAGACGGGGGACAATTTGCCCTTCGAGGCAGTCTCTTCGGTCGACTGTCGAGCGTCCCATTTGCCGGTAGATAGTGTCGAAGCGTCGCCAAAGTAGATAGGACGAGAGCCTTTGTCTGGGCTATTCAAAGGTGATATATGAACTCTTGTATGTTTTATTCGACCGTTAACGATGTTTTGCGGCTGTGCTTTGTTAAGCCTATTCATCTAGCGCTGAGTTTGGTCGCTTGCGTTGTCTATGCATTGTATTCTGCATATGTGCATACTCAGAACCGTTGTATCGCTCGTTGAAGATTCGTTACCAGATTGAACTGCACTGTGAACTCTATATTGTGTATATTTGATTGGATTAATGGCTTATATTTTATTAGATTAAAAATTAACAGTTTTGGGATTAATTAATTAGTATTAGCAACAAGTTTCTTTGATTGGAGTGGACATTAATATCATATGTGGTGTTCTCTGGTCATTATTTTGCGGTGAATTTGTTTTTAGGTTATTTCAATGTATCTCATCATATGAATACTGAGACACAACAGAGAACATGAGTTTGTCAAGTCCTGGTATCAAAGAGGATATTCTGATTGAGGCAATCAGAGCAGTTAAGAGCCAACGGCAGCGTCCAGGAGCTGACCGCATCTTTCGTTGGTTGCGATTTCATAAGAGCATTCGCAGAGTTGACAGCGGTCTGGTTTCCGCTGCTCTCGAGGCGGCCGTTGCCAAGGGCAGCATCCGAAAGGTTGTCAAAGGCGCCCGAGAGACGTACGCGGAATGGAAGAAATCGAGGAGAGACCGCCGGCTGGCCAGTGGCAAGATCACCATCGCCAGCGCTATATGCCACTGCATCCAGCAGCAGGGGGCACTGGAAGGGCTGCCACTGGAAAGAATATGTGATCACATGACCAAGATGGCCTCTTTCAAGGACATGGATCGTCTGGTTATGAAATACCACATCCGACTTCATTGTGAAAAGGCCGTCAAGCGAGGAAAACTGCTAAAAGACGGCCGCTCGTACCGACTCGCTCGATCTGGGCAGGTGCGTTGGAACATGGAAGGAAAGGAGTTGGATTCTGACATCTCATTTCTAGCCGACAGAGCAGTGACGAACAAAGTAAGTAAGGAGTCTGTTTAGAAGATGTTGCATATATGGAGACCCTTGATCTGTCCGAAGATGACATCAGATGCCGATGTTTGAATTCAAAAATTCATTACTCACATGCCATTCAGAACCTGTGATTTCACAAATTCAACTTTTGTGCAGTACTTTTGTAGCATATTGAACCAGCAGTTCGCAAATTTTTCCCACAGAGGGCCGAATTTTGTAGCAATTTTTTTCACAGTCCATAGTTAAGAAATCCTGGTTACACATATTGTTGTATAAGTATTAAATGTTTAGGTATAATAAAATACCTTTTATAGTTATTAATATGAGCATAGGGTGAAATCACTTCATCATCTACCAAGAAAAAGATATATATTAGATTCTATTTTTATAGTTTGTATTATTGTGACATAAACCATTGGGGGATGGCCACTTGGCCAGAGTTCAGAAATATGGTTGCCTTCAAGGCGAAGGAGGGGAAGGTGGTGCGAGTTCCCCAATGGGGTGTGAGGTGGAGCCCCAACTGCAGAAGCTTTTGTGTAATATTCACAATACAGTAGACTATGTGCTCTGGTGGACATTTTTGTCTTTGTATGTTTTGTGCAGAAGCCAGCGACACCGATCGAGATCTGTAGCTTCTGCCTTGGATCTCAGCTGAAGAACAGGAATGGAGACACAGAGGAGCTGCTCTACTGCGTCGAGTGTGGTCGTGGAGGTAGGCGCAGTGACCTTTGACCTGTGCAGTGACCTTTGACCTGTGCAGTGACCTTCGACCTGTGCAGTGACCTTTGACCTGGACAGTGACCTTCGACCTGTGCAGTGACCTTTGACCCATCAAGCTTTCATATCTCTAGATGCTGTTTTTCACTGTGGCAGTTTCTGTTTGTAAAAAAAGAGACCTTTTTTCTATGTCCATCGAAAGTTACTTGTCACTGTGATGCTATTTTCTTAATATTTTCTTCTATTTATATGCATTTTATTTAAGTTATAGTAAATTTCTAAGCATATTAAATACTAATTTCTAATTTGCATTCAGGATTTTCGAGGACTGAGTTGAAATGATGATCAACTAGTGATATAGCAATGTTGTGGCACACATTCAGAATGTTTTCATTTCAAAGAAGAAATCTGAATAAGATATAAATTGTGTTTGAGTGATGAATTCTTAGTGAATTTGTTCTTAGGCCACCCGAGTTGTCTTAAATTTTCGGCGTCTTTGACGGAGAAGGCGAAGAAGATGCGGTGGCAGTGCATAGAATGCAAGCGATGCTCCGTCTGCTCCCAGTCCAGTCGAGAGGTCAGTTCTCATTTTCCATTCAGTCTTTCAGTCGGTCATTCATTCTTTCATTCGTTAATTCAATCAGTCATTGATCGGTCAGTCAGTCATTCTTGCATTCATTATTTTAGTCAGTCATTAATTCTTTAAGTTAGTTAGTCAGTCAGTCATTGGTCAGTCAGTCATTGATCAATCAGTCAGCCAGTCAGTCACAAGTCAGTCAGTCATTGGTCAGTCAGTCAGTTGGAAATAAACTAATGCAGTCATTCATGCACTTGTACATTTATTCAGTCGACAGGGATATTTTTACACCCCTAACATCCCCCAGCACCCACCCACCCAATTTGAGACCGACACCCTTCAACACCTCAAAATCTCAGCTATGGGGATTACCTTTTTTGCTTGTCAGGCTATTTTGGTTTTGGACCCCTAGAATTTACTGACACCCCCACTCAAATTGATAATCCTAGAAATAACCCTGTCAGTCGGCCATCGTTTATTATTTGTTTTGTTGCTGTCTTGCACCAAAGGATTGAGTTCTAAGATGATGTTGCATTGAATCGTTTTGTCTTTAGCATATGATGTTATTCTGCGATTCCTGTGACCGTGGCTACCACATGGACTGCTGCCAGCCGGTGATACAGAAGCGGCCGAGAGGTATGCAGGCGCTTCTGCCAGCAGTTGGCAGTGTAACTTGTTGCCGCTGTGTTTCTGCTTTACAGCACTTTTCACTTCTGTTGGTGCAAGATTAAAAATAACCCCTTTTTTGTGAAACTTATGCAAGCGTTTATGTTCCTCTAGGCGTATGGATCTGCTGCATCTGCGCCTACGAAGTTGATCAGAGAAAGTCATTCTATTTTGTGGGCGACGGTTTTTCTGGAATCGGACGAAAATTTACAAACGGGCATTCTGAGAAGGGGAAATTCAACAAGTACGTATAAAGAGGTTTGATATTCTGGAAATTTCGCATCTCATTGAATTCATGATTGAAGCAGTAACGGGTCGTGTGAGTTTGAAAATTGCTCCACATATTTTGGTACTATCTTACGTGACATTCATAAATCCATGCATTGGCAGATCTTGCTCTAAATTGTTATTAAATCAGGTCAGGTCTTCGTCCTCCAGCTGTGTCCAGCTATCGACTTCTCCATGACATCTCTCGAAAGTTCTCTGTCCTTTGCTATTTCTTCCAAAGTCATTCGGTGTCTTCCATCAGTTTTTCCATTGAGGTTCATCCCTGCCATGTGCAGATCCTCTTCCAAACCGTTCACCCATCGTCTTTTCGGTCTTCCTTTAGATCTTCTCCCCTCTGATTTGTAGTTGAAAATTCGTTTTGGGTTTCTTATTTCTTCTATTCCGAGTAGGTGTCCGGTCCATTTCATTCTTCTCTTTCTGATGACTTCCATGATGTTCGGTTGCAGTGTTCTCTCTCTAATTTTTTCATTTCTTATATGTTCTTTGTATCCAATCCTTAGTATCCCCTCTAAGCCACTTATTTCTGTTACTATAAGCTTTTTCTCCAATTCTTTTTCTATTATTAAATGGATGTAGTGTAAAATTTTGGCAATTTACAATGAAATGTTTGACTGCTCAGTTTTCTGGCATTGCGCTGTCTGTAATTATGTCTGTGTAAAATTATTTAATTTTTTTCTGTGTTTGTGAACTTCAGAAGAAGATGCGATGAGACGGAATTTTCCGATTGTGGTGGGATTTTTGTGATTTATAATTTTATTTCAATCACTTCTTTGTTTGGAATTAAATTGTTCTATTTACTTTCATGTGATCCATATATTATATACAGCTTTTTTGCAAGCTGAACATGGTATGTACTGGTATATTTTCTATGCATATGCTGCACATTATAATATTATTATAATATTATTTGTATTATTAGTATTATTATTGTTATTGTTATAATATTAATCATTATTATTATTGTTTTATTATTATTATTATTATTATTATTATTATTATTATTATTATTATTATTATTATTATTAAAATTGGCAATTTCTTGTGTGCCATATTACCAAATGTCAGAATCAAAGGCATATACCATTTTAGTGTGTGTGGTGAAATAAGTATCAGTATCTGTATAACCATTATATTTTATCTTATTTATCCAAATGAGTCATATATAGCTGTGACTTTACTAGCATTGCTGTTCTGTTAGCGGTTTAAGTTTTCTAAATTGTTCATTAGCAAGAGGAAATCTTTAATTTTTGAATTGGGTTTCTTGTTTAGAGATGACAAATTCCTTTTTCCGTTGTCAGCCATTTGCAGTCAGCGAGATTGACGAAGAATGGTTTGAAACGGCCCAAAGGCTCACCCGCGAGGTACGAGCCAAAAGAGTATCTGGCTTTTTGTAAGACTGTTTTACTTTTTGCAAAATTAGTATAGTGTCACTTCGGGAACTTACATACTCATCATCATCATCATCATCATCATCATCTTGGCTCTCTGCCAGCTAATTGCGGTAAGAGCTAGAAATGTTTCCAGTGGTTTCTTTCTTTGGCTTGTTTTTCAGTTTCTGTGATGTTGATTTGATTGATTGAATCCTTGATTGATTGATTGATTGATTTGTTTGAGTTAAAAGTGTTCCTCGATGTTGCCAATCCACTGTCTGTTCGGTCCTTTTCTTCTCTTTCCCTGCATCTTTGTTTGTAGAGCTTTGTATGGCCATCGGTTGATTTCCATTCTGTGAATATCTCCAAACTATGTTAATCTTCTAATCTTTTCTACAATATTATCTTTTAGCCCAATCTGTTGTCTGATATCTTCATTTCTTATCTTTTGCAATCTGCTTACTCCCAGTATTTTTCTCAAACAGCGCATTTCTGCCACCCACCATTAGCCTTTTTCATCAGCCTTTTTATCGTCCATGTCTCAGAGCCATGTAGTATTCGAGGTACTACTATTTACTATTTAGTCCATATTACTCTCTCCCTCTGACTGATCTCTGGAATGACCTGGATCTTTTGCAGATGGATTTGAAGTACCATCGATTGATACCCTTGGGTATTAGAACTGGTGCTATAGAATTGCATAATAATAATAATAATAATAATAATAATAATAATAATAATAATAATAATAATAATAATTATTATTATTATTATTATTTAATAATAATAATACTGATTATTATTATTATTTACAGCAAAAAAAATATAGCTAATTAGTAAACAGTAGTTTAACACATCTTTAATGACTGATAGATTGGCATTTGTTTTACATTTTATTTTCCAGAAGCTGCTTAGCTGTCAAGCTGCAGCGGCAGAATCTATAACACCCGATACATCTCGGAATACTCCTCAGTTTATTGAGATTGGAAAATACGAAGTGGCAACATGGCATTCCTCTCCGTTTCCGCACATTTTTTCCAAGTATGTTGTTGCCCTTTTGGAAATTCAGTTTCATGTATGGTTGCTTCTAGCTTCTATGAATTTTCAACTACAGGCCAGAGGAGAGAAGATCTAAAGGAAGAGCAAAAAGACGATGGGTGGACAGATTGGCAGAGGATCTGCTCATGATAGGGCTGAATCTCAATGGAAAAACTGATGGAAGACACCGAATGACCTTGGAAGAAATAGCAAAGGACAGAGAACTTTGGAGAGGTGTCATGGAGAAGTTGATAGCTGGAGGACGAAGACCTGACCTGACTTGGCTTCTAGCTTTGTCTTTTTTGCTCTGTTTGACGCTGACTCAGGCACTCTTTGTTATCGCTTCGGCTCTTACATGTGAAACGGGGAATTGTATTTCATACGGTGCTTTTAAGCAAACAGAAATATGTTTATTGTGTTTTATTCTTCAGATTGCCAAAGCTCTACGTCTGTGAATTCTGTTTGCGGTACGTGGAGAGTCGAGCCATTCTGAAAAACCATTCGGTAAGAAATTAATTTTTACTTTGTAAATTGTAAATTGTAGGTGCAGTAACTCGGAAATCAAGAGACAAAAATCGATTAGCCTTTTGTTTGTTTAGATTTCTGCTCTGTCCTTGATAAATTATTTCTATGATGTGAATTGTTTATTTATGTGTAATATGTATTTGCTCTCATATGTAATATATGTATGTATATATCATCATCGTGTTCTCTGTCCTGGGACAAGTTTAGGGCTCCATTGTTTCCATTCCTCTCTGCATCTTGCCTCTTCTTTGATTTCTGCATAGGGTTTGTGATGCTGTTCACATGTTTTCATCTTTCTTTTGTCTTTCTTCCTTAAATACTTCCTTCAAATACTGTTCTAAGCACTGTTTCTCCTCATGTATGTACGTACACAAACACACACACACAGTAGTAGAACTTCATTATAGCATTTGTCCAACCGGATTTGACCTGGATTTGACCTGGGTCTTAAATGATTTGGATTTGTTGTGCCATCGGCTGATGCTTATGTGCATTATGAAGTGGCGCTATAGAAGTTTAAGATAAATTAGATTAGATAACGAACTCAGTTATAAAGTATACTTGGTTATAGCATACCACTGTGTATGGTCCCGTGTGACATGCTACCGTATTTCATTGTACTGGATATAATGTACCTCAGAGATAATGTACTCAATTTTACAGACCTGCTAAGTACATCATAATGAATTGTTACAGTATATTTTTATATTAGGCCCTTTTTTCCTCTCTTTTAATACTGGTTGTGTAGGATTAATTTTTGTAATTTCTAGTGCTTTTTAACTGATAATTAATCTTTTACTTTGTTGAATTACATTTTAGGCAAAGTGTTTTCTCCTGCGGCCCCCTGGTGACGAGATATACAGAGATGGCAGTCTGTCCATTTTTGAGGTTGATGGCAACGTGGCCAAGGTCTACTGCCAGGACCTTTGTCTTCTTGCAAAGCTCTTTCTCGACCACAAGACTCTCTTCTACGATGTGGAGCCATTCGTTTTCTACGTCCTTACGACCAACGACGACCTGGGCTGCCATCTTGTGGGGTATTTCTCAAAGGTCAGACAGAGTCCATTCGATGTACGAGTAGCTACTTTAAAACATTGTACAT
This sequence comes from Metaphire vulgaris, assembly GCA_018105865.1. Lineage (NCBI taxonomy): Eukaryota > Metazoa > Annelida > Clitellata > Crassiclitellata > Megascolecidae > Metaphire > Metaphire vulgaris. The sequence goes on along the minus strand of CM030870.1, from coordinate 857,177 downwards.
AATTTTGGCATTCTTCACGTCCAGATAAACATGCTTTCAATTTCTACAGTAAAATATCATTATGGCGGACTCTGTTATAGCGTACTCGGTTATAATGTACCGCAATGTACGGTCCCGTGTGATGCGCTGCCGTATTGGATATAACGTACCTCATATACAACATGCTAAATTTTACAGTCCCTTTGAGTACGTCATAACGAAGTCCTACTGTGTGACTGTCGGATGATGATTCGGCCTAAAATGCTATGCAGAGCTGCAGACCATATTCAAATTCACTTTGCAGCAGTTAATGTTGGGATACACAATATCCAATCCCTACTATCCCAATATCCAGTTTTAAGGCTGTGTATCCGACCCCAGAGTGATGGCTTATCCCAGGTGCAGCTGAATCTCTGCGTCTGCCATCCTTGCTTTTACTGTCAAACCTTCTTATGATCACAAGCAGCACCTCAGTGCTTTTTGTGTGGAATTGATACTTTGTCATTTCTGAGCTGGATTGCCTGCCTGGATTCATAATGACTGATGTAAAAACACCGTACTGTAACATTAATGTTGAGTGTGAAACAAAGATCGGAGATGATCAGTTACAATTATCTTTCCAAACGTCATAATTTACGTCAAGAAACGGATCTTGAAATTCGTTTCACACAATAATTCACTGGTAGTAAGTATGTACATAAGTAGTAAGTAAGGGGTGGGAAGATAGCAGAGTAGTAACAACGTTGGACGATGGAGCAGGAGGTCACGAGTTCAGTTCCCCCCAGGAGCCCCTAAGGTCAACTCAGCCTTACTCGCTAGAGGGCGGTTATAGCATCAAATTGAGGAGCAGCATTCGCTGTGAAGTAAAGCGCGGCCTAGACATTTGGCTGGCAACCTACTCTAGGTTAATGGCGTATGCCACCTGCGTCGCTGTATGCCTTGGAGACCGGAGATCAGCACCGGCCCCAAAGCTCGAATTTGGACTTGGGAAAACTTTACTTTATGTGCGTGTTTATTATTACTAATTCTGGAATTGAATTATTTCACTAACCAATTAACGAGGAGGCTTTGTTTCTTGTAGGAGAAGAACTGTGTTCAGAACTATAACCTGTCGTGTATCATGGTCCTGCCTCAGTTCCAGCGCCATGGCTATGGGCGTCTGCTAATCGACTTCAGTAAGTATGATTTGCATTTCCATTTTTGCTTTGATAACACCATTAACTATATATTGTATATTATCACTGATGATGGAAGTACTAAAAGCCTTTGGTGTAGAAAGAAAATTGCTAAAAACCATAAGAAAGCAACAGTTGGAATTTTTCAGACATCTAATCAGAAAAGATGGATTGGAAAATCTAGTCATAACAGGAAAAATAGAGGGGAGAAGGGCAAGAGGAAGACAAAAACTAAAGTATACAGACAGCCTAAGAGAAGCAACAAGAACTAAAGACAACATTGAACTGATAAGGAAAACCAGAAACAGAGAAGAGTGGAAATCCATGGTCGCCAATGTATCAATACATGGCACATGAAGAAGAAGACAGCAAATACAAGGAATGTTTCAACAGGTTTTCAATTTACTTTATGTTGATTTTTCCAATTGATTTTACGCGATATCTTTGACCAGTGGCGGTTCCAGGATTTCTTGGTGGGGGGGATGGAATGAATTCATAGGAAGTTGGTGGGAGGGGTGAAAAGAGAAGGAAAAATTCATAAAAACTTTGCCGAAAAGGCTGACAAAAGGGAATTTTTCCTTAATTTTACTACATGTTTACCAAAAAAAATAGGTTGACAAGCAAAACAAGAGAAAAAGGCCATCTGCAGTGATTTCCCCGTAGTGTTACTAGACTTTTACCCAAAAATGGGTTTCACAAGCAAAAAAATACAAAAGTCCGGTGGGGGGTGCATCCCCACTCATTCCCCACATGGAACTGCCACCGTCTTTGACAGTAATGGTTTGCCCATTTACTTCTGTTCCTTTTGTGTACTTGTTATTCTATAGGTTACTTCTGTTCCTTTTGTGTACTTGTTATTCTATAGGTTACTTGTTGAGTCGCAGGGAATGTCGTGCCGGAACGCCAGAAAAGCCGCTGTCGGAACTTGGTCAGCTGACTTACGAGTCGTATTGGAAAGACATAGTTGGAGCTTACTTGCAGGAACACCTTGGGGAATCTCTGTCGCTCAAAAGTAAGTCGTTTGATCTCAAATGGTGGCCTGAAGACTGCTTCGCAATTTCTTGTCATTTGAAAAACTTTGCATGTTTTGTATTTGCTTGTGAGTGACTCACTGTTGTTTTTTGGTGGATTGACCAGATATCAGCACCGATACGGGGATTTGTACGCAGGATGTCTTGAATACGCTTCTCGCGCTGAAGATGCTACATTCAGTTGGTGACAGGTTAAGCAACAAGATATACATTTTTGCTTTGTCCAATTGAATTTATTCATATTTGATGTTGATTTTTTCCGATTGTCTTTAAATGTGGTTGGAGCAATTGTATTTTCGTTTTCATCATATTTTTTGGCTTCTCTGGTCAGAAAAACCAAATTATGGGGGATCATCATATAATTGCATAATGCTGGAGGGTGGGTGGGTGGGGTACATTAAAATTTTACGAAACATTACGTGGGAGGGTGGTGTGAGTTTAACATTACATAACGCTTTTGAAACCGATTTACCAATGGTAAAGAGCTACAGCTAAAGATTTGGGCATATGAATAGGTTATGGTTTGAATTCTTTTGTTAGCAAAATAAATTCTGATTATTTTGTTTTATTAGTTTTTGTTTCCTTAATAATTTAATATTATTAATTTTATACCTTTAACCCATTACCTACCATGACTCACATTTGTGTCCATTTTACATGACGTTAAAAATAAGTGGCCGATAAAGGGGTTAATATGTCAGGAAATGACCTACAAAATGTAATAAATGTATTTGCACTTTAAACTAGAAAAATCAAGTAATTAAAAAATATTTGTTACCTACTGCTGAGGTGAAATGTTGCTAATCGCTATAAGGTAGATGGGTGGGTAGAAAAGCCATTTCCAGCACTGCATAATTATGCAGTGACCCCTAGCTCGATGTTCACAGTCTGAGATTGAACAGAGTTGGTGTCCTGGCTTAATCTCCTTAGTGTTATGAGCATACACTATAATATGTTCAAGGAATTTGACGATGAAAGCGTTAAGGACGTATGGTATGCGTCCACATCTACAGGCATTTGGGGCAGGTGAGACCACCCAGTTAATTGCTTCTGTGACACGCCCACATAAAAAGCGGCAATTTTCAGTTGTTAGGTTCTAGCAAACGAGGTATGCATGTGGACCTCTGAGCCCATTATTGGCACTTTCAGGTGTCCAACAATTGCCCATGTACACATCTTGCCCTGAGGTGAAATCAGGCGAACAATGACTCGCGTCTAGCAGGTGGGTATGTGCTTCAGAAACAATGTAACGGATGCAATGTAGTAGACACTGCGATGCTTTTGGGGTGGAAAACTGTCAAAGAATGTAATGCCAAGGAGGTTAAATAGTGAAATTGAACACCGACTGAGACTATGCCACCATAGGAGCTGTTGACATTTAATAATCCTCTGCAACTTTCTCTGTTCAACTTTCAGCTGTTTTCAACTTTCAACTTTTTCTCTGTTCAACTGTTGCATCTGCTTTGTCGCTTGTTGACTTCTCTTGGGTACGTTGACAGATCTTTGGTGGGTTTGTTTCTTGCTTTCTTCAACTCTCGTTTGCTTGTTTCTTTCCGCTTCAGGAATCATTTGCTATCAGAATAAATAGATTATAACCTGGTTCTTTTACTTTTGTTTAGTTACAAAATAGTGTTCGACGGGTCGGTGACGTCGGACGGGTCGATGAAGAAGAAAACGGCGCCCGCGCTAGTTTCCGAACGTCTTTGCTGGACGCCATTTGCCCTTCGAAGTACTGCGCAGACGGACGAATCAGAAGCGTTTGACGAGGTTCTCTTTTCTTCCTTCGCTCTGTCTATTCACTATACTGTGACTGATCTCTGGACTTAGCCTTGCCCGGCCGACCACTACACCTCGGCCTAGGAATGAACAAGCAGCTACTACAGTTCCCACTTTTGAAAATGCTATATAAGTTCACGAGGTTTTGCTTACTTGTTTCACTGTTTATCGTCACGTAGTTTTGGAAATCGTGATTTGTCTCTGTAGCCAAAAGATCTCTTGTTGAGCGATGAGCCACCAGAGGCAAGGATGACCGCAACGTTGGTCAACTGTTCCACTCCACTGGTTCCCGGTCGGCCGAGACGGAGGCAAAGCGCGGTCGGAGCGCCGGTCGAATTGTCGCCAATCGGTCGTAGGCTGGAAACAGAATCTGGCGCCGGCGATGGCAGCATCGACAGTTCTCTGTTCAATGGACATGCCGATGGCATTGGCAAAAGACCGTACCGCAAGAAACGAGGCTGGATCAAGGGTCGAAAACGCCTGCCTTGGTCGGTCGACCCGCCGCGTCCCGTCAAAGAGTCGGTCAGTTGGCTTTGAGGCTGCCTTCATAAGAACCAGGGCTGGAAAATATGGGTTTAGAAAAACTGAAATGTCAAATTTTAGGTTTTTTAAAGTCGAAAAATGGAGACAATTCTCATCTTTAACGACTTGAAAGTTGTTTACTCTGCAGACAGCAGAACGCATATGTGACAAGAATAAAATGGAGAAAAACTACTGGGTCTTGACATACCAAACATTAAAACCTAAAAAACTAGGTTTTCCAGCCATGGTAAGAACTGATTCTTGTCTCTTATGTTTTATTGTAGCATAAGCTTCATTAATGTTATGTTTTTCATTCATATTTTTTAATGCAACTTTTTTATATGTTTGCATTTTGAACATTTGTATTATATTTTATTTTCTTGCATTTTAGCACTGGTGCTGTGCCTTAACCCCTTTACTGTGGGTCCCGAGATAACTTGGGCAATGGAAGCCAATCCCAAACGGCAGATCCCGAGATAAATAATTCTTGTCCAATGTCCAATAAATTATTTTCAGTTTCCAATATTGTGGATCCCGAAATATGCCAGGCTAATAGTCGCTGACTAAGCAACTCATTGAAACTAGGTCACATGAAAATAGTGCAAGATAATAACACAACACAGGCATTAGCCCAAAAAATTTTTTCCCAAAAAATTCCGAGTCGGTGGGGAGTTTTCGAAAAGACAATTTTGCATTAAAGGGGTTAAACCTTATAACCTTACACCTTAAAGCTTATGAAATTCATTTAATTTTATATCAATTTCTTTGGCATTTGGATGTATTTGTTATAAATATCTTCTAGAATGCCAAATAGCTTTTTTCTTGTCATAGGTTCAGTATTGAACCGTTGTGATGTGGGTTTAATATGAAACTTCGGAGACGTGATTTGGTTGGTTTTGGTATTTTTAGACGGTCGTAAAGGAAGAGAGTGGCCGTGAAGTTATGAGCGTTGGTCGGCACCTGATGTCAGAGTTGTCGGTGACGGACAGCGTACCTTGGAACAACGCGTTGTTGTCGTTGTCCGACTCCAGTATTGCTCAAACTCAATCCAAGATTATTGCACAAGAGCTTCAAGATTCGAAAGTAGATGAACTTTCCAAAACCTCTGCTGACAATACGAGAGAAATGCTTTTTGTCGAAGGTACGACAGAAATATACGATTACGACATTAGTAACGATGAAGTTAAAGAAACCACCACGAAGGTGCAATTTACGGAAACCGCTCCAGCCGATCTACCAGACAGTTTAGAGCCTGTTGTTTACAGAAAGACCAAAGACGATGTCACGTGTTCACCGATGGAGAGCCAATCGATTGCCGAGGATGCCGGCGAGAAAAGAAAGAGCGAAGACTTTTCGAAGTCTGCTGAAAAGGTTCGAGGCGTTGAGACAGACGATGAGTACATCGATCTTTTGAGTACAAGTATCTTGGATACTGATGTGAGCTTTTTGGATTCCGCTGGATGTGATGGGTCGGGGAGTCTGACCCCGTGTGATGCTTTTTCTTCACTGTCTGCAAATGGCAGTCAAGTTGTCTGTCAGTTGCCCGACGTGGAACTGAACAGAAATCGCAGTGACAGGAGAAACTGCGTGGTTGTCGGATCGTCCGACAAGAGTGTTGTTGGTAATTTCGTAGAAGATGAATCGAGTGAAACAGTTGATTGTGTTAAAAAGATTGACACCGACATTGTCAGTGAGGTTGAGAAAGATGCAGGCGACGGGAACGTCGATGTCAGGAAGAACTCTGCATGTCTTGTCGTCGATGCTAACGACAGGAGTTCCGTTGCAGATACGCGTGGTGGAAGGTTAATTGCGGAAAGTGTTGCGGGATGCAAACAGAATTTTATTTCTGTCAGTGCAGATTGCGTAACTGACGATGTCAGAAGCACTGCCGACGATGTGGACGTTTCAAAGGACAGTAGCAATGGTGCAGACTTTGGCAAAACTGATCGTAAGGCCAATGCCGAACTGCCGCCTTGTCAGACTGAGATAATTTCCGGTGTCAGTGACGACGTCGGAGTGGAACAGTCGGCCGAAGAGTCCATGACATTCAAGGTGATGTCGACAGCCGGTCTTCTGACATCGTCACCCGCTGATGCTTCTGACACTGACAGCTTTGACGACTGTGACAGCGACGGAACGATTTCCTTAAACCTTGACGGCGTCGAAGAGAGAATTCCCTGCGACTATTTCAGCAGTTCTCTTGCTTTCGCGCCAAACAAGCGGCTGTCTTCGTGCGCTATTTCCTGTCTCCAGAACGTTCTGATTCCGATCGGTTCCGCAGAAGATGTTGACTCTAAAGATGGAAAAATCGCGTGCGACGAGGTTTTTGCCTGCGAGACTATCACCATCTAGACCACAGGGTATTGCGCAAGAACGGTCGTTTGAAGCCGTCGCCACCTAGGAGCAGAAAGGGCAAGATATTAATCGAAACGGAAGGCATAGTCGGGGACGCGTTTCTCACTACTAAAGAGCCAATCGAATCTTTCGATTTAGCAGCGAAAGCTTCAGATGAAATTTTAACGACTAACGAAATTTCTGACAGTTGCAAGGCCGACAGCTTGATGTACGACATCGTCGAACGATCTCATTTGCAAACCTCTGAAAGAATCAAACCATTTCAGCTCAGTAGTAGTAACTGCTGTGTAAATTCTGTTGAAGATCGGTAGTACGATCCGGTGGTTTACGTGGATCGATCGTTAAATACTCTGATCTTGTGCGCCGATTATTATTTTTATTTGTGTTCTGATTAATTTACGTGTTAAGCTGATGTAATATATTTACTAATGAGTTTTGACGGAACGAAGGGCGTTTATTTGCTTTCGCCGTGTCGTGTTGCGCTCCTGCTAGTGCTGCTGATGTTTCCACTGCCACCTTTTGAAAAATAGTTTTTTTTGGTGTATGGTCTGAGAAGGAGAGCCGTTGTCACATTAAGAAAGCAAAGGCTGTTTCTTTTATTATCATATTGTGCAGTTTATTCTACTGAAAATATTCGGTGGTTATTATTGAAATTGTTGAAGAGCTATGATGTTCCATAAAAATGGCCTTTAAAATGTAGAGTATATTTTAGTACAAATTGTGCTATAAGAGCTTGGGGCCTGTCCATGAGGTTATTGCTGTGACTTGTCTAAGAGATGTTTCTTAAGGTTATTGTTTGTATTTTGGCATTTTATTTCAACTATTGAACTTTTTTATAGTAAAATTGTCTTTGAGCCTCAAACTGCTCTTGGGCTTTGGTCATCATTAATGTGGTTCTTTTGAACTGTTGCTTTGATTTTTGTCGTCTTCTGTTGATTTTTTGCTGCTCAATGTTGAATGCCTAGTTTCATTTATCTCGGCTGAAAGTGAGGAAAAGAGCAATTGTTAGAGATCTTCTGAAATCTATTTCTTATTAAGGTTGTTAACCGGTTAACCGGTCCTAAGAGCAAGGACCGGTCCTTTTAACCTTGAACAGTTAACCGTAATTTCAATTTGAAATCATCAAAACGCTTTGATGTAGGCCGCAGGACGCCGGCATAGGCGCCGGCAACATCAAAGCGCTTTAATATAGCCGGCATAGGCGTCGGCAACATCAAAGCCCTTTGATTTAGCCGCGCAGGGCGCCGGCAACTTTAAAGCGCTTTAAAGTATCCGCGGAGGACGTCGACCCCAGCGCTGGCAACATCAAAGCGCTTTGATGTAGGCACGGCACAAGGCTGCCGTTAACAACCGGTTAGCCGGTCTTTTTTAAACGGTTAACCGGTATTCTTAACAGCCTTATTTCTTATTGTTTGAATGTTTTTCTTTTGCAGAAGCCAACTGCTGGTGTATTGTAAAGATGTTTTGCTGTTCTTAACGCACTTTTTGTGAATGAGCTTTGTATTCTTTGACACTTTTTGTATTGTGTGATGACAGCTGCCAGACAGACACTGAGAAAACGTTTCAATGACTGAATTATTATCATTCATTGTTTTATCTGATTTGTCTTTGAACGCTATTGTTTCAGTGATTATTTTATGTCGATAGCGTTCATGTAAGAAGAAGGAATTTCATGTGTTTATTTTGGTAACTCTCTTTGTCTTTCAGAAGTCAAAGTTTCATGCTCACGAAGTCGATATATCTAGTTATGTAACAAGAAAATATACTATACTGATGATGATGATGATCATGATCATGATATATTTTCAGGAGATATGAAGCAGTGAATGTTAATTTCATTTATTGAAATGTTTTCACAGCGTCTGGTTGGTTTTCGCCGTTCGTTTTTGAAAAATTTACTGGTGTTATTTTTGTTAGGTTGAGCGGTACTTTAAGGGAGATTATTTTGGAGATGTTTATGTTTTTTTTGTTCCTTGCAATTTGTAACGTCGTCACTTTTGCAGCTTAGAGTCGGGCACTTCACGTTTTCTTTCTTGACTTGTGAGTTTGAAACTTTTTTTAAAAATGTAAGCAGAGATGCGTGAACTTTTAGAAAAATGAAATAAATCAATGTTCTTCTAGACTTGTTTATACGAGTTTCTTATATTGTTACACAGGGTACGCATGTGTCAATGATGATTGATTCTTAATTGGCCTCGAAATCGTAAGTGCAGAATGAATTCCTCTACAGTGGCGGTTCCACGTGGGGGGATGAGTGGGGATGCATCCCACATGCAACGGACTTTTAACTCTAGTAAATTTGCGGGGGAAAAACGGCGGATGACCTTTATTTTTGCTTGTCAGCCTATTTTTTCGTGAAAGTGTAGTAAAATTAGGGGGGAGATTGCCTTTTGTCAGCCTTTTTTGGCAAAGTTTATTGATTTTGTTCCTTCTCTTTTCACCGCCCCTATATAGTGATTGACACTAAACGATGAGTCAGATATTAGCGCAGGTCAGCAGTGGACGGCCGCTAGGCAGTGGCGGCTCCACCGGGGCCAGAGGGCCCGTGCCCCATATTGACTGCCTGCCCCCCAGTTGGGACCCTATACTATTACTTAATGCTACATACATTAAACAACAAATGGTTGGCCCCCTATGATTAGAAGTTGCCACCCCAACGGGGTTGGCCCCCCATGATTAGAAGTTGCCACCCCAACGGCCCTCCACTTGCCAAATCCTAGAGCCGCCACTGCCGCTAGGTAGAGCCACCGACCCCCTTAGGCCGCAGTAGAGTAGCAGCAGCAGTCTTATGAAAACCGTTGAAGAGACAGGAGTGACACTGTCTTTGTATTGACATTCGGATTTGAAACTTTATTAAACTATCTTAAATCAACAACACTTCGATTACTTAATGTAGTAGCTATAAGCAGTATTACAGCTCCCTCACCAGCTTCCTATGCATTCATTTCACCTTCCCCCCACCACCAAAAAATCCTGGAACCGCCACTGTTCCTCCATGTTGTTCCGCGTCAAAGTCCTTCCTGAGTTCGGAGCGCCTACAGCAAGGCAAAGGTCCATACATAATTATAGTACGTACACACCGAGGGAGGATGGTTTTAGAACAGTGTTTATTCTAGACCTCGGGGGGGGGGAATTCCCCCCTCAAGTTTACCAATATTCCCCAATATTCTTTCCCCAATTTTGATATTTTGGCAAGTAGTATGACCTCCCCAATGTCTGTTTCCCCAAAAATGTTAAACTCACACCAATGTCTAGGTGACTAGAATAAACACTGGTTTTAGGAGATTTGCTCATGTACGGTGTGCAAACTGGGTGAGGGGGAGCGAGGGGTTGAAAATGTGCCCTTTTGCGTACGTACTACAGTACATGGATGAGCACCAGGGCTCATACTGCGGTGCTGACTGTAGCATTTCTTCCGAATTTCTTGTACGTCCCGGGTACCGTAGAATTCTGTCTGTAGTGATCGAGTTCATCAAACAGTGAGTGGTTCTCATCATGGGCGCCCGCACGTTGGGGCAAGAGGGGGCACTTGCCCCTCCTGGAAAATAAAAATGTCAGTATTCCCCATTGAAATTTGAAAACCTTGCTAAAATATTAACCGTGACCATTGTGTTAAGATGTGTTTTGCCCCCTCTTGGAAAAATTTCAGTGGCATAGCCATGACCATTATGTTTTGCCCCTCCTGGAAAAACCTACTGAACCACTTTAGACCTTGTTATTATTATCAGTGGCGTCGCCAGGAATTTTTGGTTGGGGGGGGGGGCAAAAGAAGGTGGCGTATCTGATTCCTTACCTACCCTCCACAAAAGACTCTCACCGGATTTGCGCGAACCTGGTAGGTGGTCTGGGGCAGGTTGGGGGAAATGTTGCCGACATTTGCCCTCCCGTGGCGACGCTAATGATTATTATCATTACTACTACTGCTACTAATATTATTATTATTATTATTATTATTATTATTAGTATTATTAGTAGTAATTATTAGTAGTAGTAGTAGTAGGTAGTTCGTATGTTCGGGGGGTGGGGCCCTCAGCGACATTTTCTGATGAAAGTCTCCGACGATGAAAACCCTCGAGTTCTTCGTATTCACATTCGACCATGCTGCCTACCCCACCCCTAAAATTTCTCAACGGTTTTGCACAAATTCCACCCAGAATAGGGGTGCCAACCCCACCCCCTGTGGCTATACCAATGATCCAGATGAAACACTGCATTCGGAAGCCATCACCTGCCTCAAAAGGCGCCAACAGTGGCGTCGACAGGAATTTTTGGTTGGGGGGGGAAGGGAACTGGCGTGTCAGATTCCTTACCCACCCGGGCCACCCTCCACAAAAACTCTCACCGGATTTGCGCGAATCTGGTAGGTGGTCTGGGGCAGGTTGGGAGGAGGGGCAGTTGCCCCCATTTGCCCCCTCCCCGTGGCGACGCTAATGGGCGCCAACCAGATCAGTTGGATAAACCTACTCCTCTTATATAATAAATTGAGGTAATAAATTTCGAGACATCGTTGGGCGGGAAGCGCTAGCCGAAATCTAAGCGACCAAAGGAGATTTCCATACCATGGAGCCAATGAATGACAAGGAGGCAGCGGCTGAGTGCCGTGTTCGATACTGGAAGACACCGAACCAAACGCCCGGGGATCGCGAGTCGCTCGCTCGACGCTCTCAGCACAGCGCGCTGTCGTTCGTCGCTCGCTCGCTGGTCATTGGGTTGGTCACAACTGTCGCCAGCGCTGCGCCGTGGAATCCATCGGACTTGGATTTAACTCCGGATCGGTTCTTAGGAGCTTAGTAGAGAGAGGGAGAGAGAGAGGGAGTGAGAGAGAGAGACGATGGAGGACAACGACTACAAGGCCACCGGACTGGCGCACTTCCTCCACTCTTTCCCTCACCTGGACCTTACCTTCCAGACCGTAGACTCAACGTTCAACCCTGAAATGTATCGGTATAAAGAGGTAGGATTAAACATTTTAATACTACAGTATGATGATGGTGGTGGTGATGGTGGTGGCGGTGGTGGTGATGATGATGATGATAATGACGACGATGATGATGATGATAATAATAATAATAATAATAATAATAATAATAATAATAATAATAATAATAATAATAATAATAATAATAATAATAATAATAATAATAATAATAATAATAATAATAATAATAATAATGCACTTTTATAGCACCATTTATAAAACTCTAAAGGTATCAATCAATTGGTACTTCAAATCCATCAGCAAAAGACCGGGTCATTCCAGGAATCAGTGAGTGAGAAAGCGAGGCGGAGCTAAGGAAGATATTTCAAGAGATGGTTTTTAGTCTGGTTTCGAAAATACACGTACTCAGTTCTGTGGAAGATCTGACAGCCGAGAGAAGTGAGCTCAACGCTTTTGGGCCAGAAATAGAGAAAGCTGTTATCAATAATCCTTTGGAGCTGTTGCGCATTACATTTGGTCATACCATTGTAAATGGGGATTGCAATAATCAACTCTACTGGTGACAAGAGCATTGGCAAGAGGAATTAAGACAGACTTGGGCACAAGATCACGAATTTCTCTATTTTGCAGATGAGCACATTGCATACTTTTTCTATATGATCATTAAGAGCAGTGTTTAATCTAGGCCGTTTCCGGGGGGAATTGCCCTTTTCTCCCCGGAAATTTCAAATTCCCCCGGAAATTTTGGAATACTACCATGGACTAACAGCGGCCCCTAATCAAGAATTCCCAAGAGCATGGACAGTTCCCCACGGCTTTTTCAGTTTCCTCCCCGGAGTCCTGGAGTCTAGATTAAACACAGATTAAGAGGCATGTCATTTCATCAAATATTACACATAGGTTGGGCGAGAATTTAGTCGAGTGGTAGAGGCCTATAACAACACTGGACGATTGAGCAACAGATCGCGGGTTCGATACTCGTAGGAGCCCCAAGGACAACTCGACCTTACTCGTCAAAGGGCGGTGGTAAAATGAGGAGCAGCATTAAGCTGCGAGATAAAACGTGAGTCTGGGGAAAGTAATGACAACCTACTCCAGATTAATGGCTTATACCAGTGTTTCCCAAACTGTGGGTCGCGACCCAAAAATGTGTCGCAGGGCTCAGTCTAGTGGGTCGCGGGGTAGCGAGGAATTAGATTCCAAAGTGCCACGTTCTAACCAATACCACAATGTCACAAGCGTTGAAAGTTGCAAGTAGGCTTAGGTTTTAAGAAATTTATTATTATGTCCGTAACCTTCTATGAACGGCTTATATTAAAACGGTTAGTGTTTTATCCAATTTCAGTTGACAATAAGTTTGCAGGGTCACGGCATGTTACTGAACAAAGGCACTTAAGTGGTCGCCGTTCCAAACGTTTAGGAAACTCCGGCCTACGGTGCCTTTAAAAATTCATCTTATTTCGAAATAACGCAAGGAAAGCGCATTCCGACCATTTTGCTCTGAAACTCCAACAACAATTAGGAAATCTCAAATTATTGAGCTCATAAAAAAACCCAACGGTTACGCAATTCATAGGATTTTTAAGACGCGTAACAAAGGTGTGTTCCTAGCAAAATTTTAAAAAGATAATTATCAAGAAATTTCAAAATCTATTTATCTCATTTTGCCTTATTTTGCAAAAATATAAATAAATCTGCCTAATATATTTCCATATTTTCATTCGATTTGAATCAGAGATTTTGTTTTCAATGGTTTGCCATTTATTCAAAACTCAGAAGACTCTCTTCAACTAACGTTCGCCAGATGGCCTAAGGCATTAAAAAATATTACATGCTGTGATTAGGGTCGCGGCGCGGTTACAAAAGCCCTGAAGTGGGCCGCGGTTTCAAAATGTTAGAGAAACTTTGGCTTACACCACATAAATCGCTCATTACCTAGACAGGAGATAAGCGCCGGAACCCAACGCTCGGACTCGAGTACGAAACCTACCTTTACATTTACCTTACACCTAGGTTGCCTGCTATCAGACTAATACTTGGAGTGACTGGCATAATATTGTCGAATTTAACCGAAATTGTGTCATCAAATTTACTCAGATTAAATATTCAGTTTTGAGGGGTTTAATGAACGTTTGAGCAGATTATTAAACTGCATTGTATATGATTGTCTGTTAAATCATGAGCATGATTAGAGGCCATCCATAAATGACGTCACGCTCTTTGGGGGTAGGGGACGGCTCCTTAATCAAATCACATGAAATGAAAAGTTCGCCAGGAGAGGAAATGAAATTCTCGAGAATTGATTGAAATTCGATCACAAAAGGTGAAAAATCAATGATGATGTCGGGGTGTGTAAAAGTTCAGAAAGAAATTCCTCTAATTGTTAACACAATCAAATGCCCCTGCAATGACCTCAAGGGAGTGTGAAAAGAAACACCCGGAACTGACAGGTGGGTAAAGTTTAAGAAACGTCTGTACAGAAATCCAACCCCCGTCACCATTATCATGCTACCTTGGATTACTGAGCAGCGAAAAATCAGGAGGACGGATATCAGACCAAAAAAATGGAGTGTCATTTGGGCACAACCAGGGATATTTTACACCCCTAACACCCCTAAACACCCGCCCAATTTGAGACCGACACCCTCCCAAAACCCCCACCAGTGGCGTAACGTGGGGGCACTTTGCAGAAAGCCCCCGGGCCCCGGGAGAGGGGGCCCCCGAAGAGTGTTTTTTTGCTCGTCAACACTATAAACGAACGATGTGACGACCTCTTTTTTTGCTCGTCAGCCACTGGGGGCCCCATATCGAGGATGCCCCTCGGACCCCTAAAAGTCATGCTACGCCACTGCCATCCCATGCACCATCTCAACTATGGGATGACTTTTTTGCTTGTCAGACTTTTTGGCAAGGGACCCCAGAATTTACCGACACCCCCCAAATTGATAATAATCCTAGAAATAACCCCGGGCGGAGCTATCTCATTCAAGGACAGAATATCGAGAAAGGAAAATCAATTAAGTAATCATGCTTTGAACATGAATGAACATGCTTTGTTTTTTTATTGTTCCGTCTATAACCTACCCAGGCCCGTCTTTACGTGTTAAAAATCGGGAACAGTGCCCGGGGCCCCGCGCATCTTAGGGGCCCCGCGCATCTTAGGGGCCCCGCGCGCGCAAACTCTTCTTCTTTGCTTGTCAACATTCAAAAACGTTTGGAGATGTCCTTTTATTTTTCTTGTCAAAATTTGATCTTCACACCTAGGGCCCCGCAGGCCGCCAGGTGCCCGGGGCTCCACACAGGTATAAGACGGGCCTGAACCTACCCGACCGTGATTATTGTGTTCGCCTTAGCCTCACTGCCCTTCGGATATTGACCATTGCCTGGCTGATCCCACACCTTTCCTATATCTATTTTAAGAGAGGCTGAGCGCCTAAGAATAAGCAGCTACTGTTGTGCTGTTTTCCAAGGCGCTATAGAAATCCACGAGATTTTACTTTACTTTACTTTACTTACTTATTAATTAATTATTTTTATTTAATAATATTTCAATTACGTTTAAATGATGAACAAATCAGAATGGCGAAGAGTTGGGATGGGGGCCCTTCGACAACGCCCCCGGGGCCAAAATGCCAAGTACCCCACTGCAACCTCCCCCTAGTGTAAGGTTTCCCAAACATTTTGGAACCGCGGCCCCAGTGTTTATTCTAGCCAACTTGACATTGGAGGGTGTTTGAAATGTTTGGGGGGGGGAAGGTTTGTCTGCCCAAAAACCTTGACAAGCAAAAAATGCTCTAATGCTCTTCTGAATATGGTCATATCTTTATGTTTTTCCCTCTCCTGAATAAAAACCCCTCTCGTCACAGTTTGGGGAGGGAGAAATTTCCATCCCCAATGCAACATATAGAAATTTGTTGGAGGGAATTTTTAAACTTGGGGGGAGGAATCCCCGAAAATTGCCTAGAATAAACACTGCGCGGCCAACTTCCGCGATCTTGTAACGTACCGCGACCCTAATGATATCATGCAATATTTAAAAAATGCATTAGGCCATCTGGCGAACGTTAGTTGAAAAAATCTTCTGGGTTTTGAATAAATGGCAAAACAAAAGCTCTTATTCAATTCGAATGAAAATACGGCAAATATATTAGGCAGAATTATTTATATTTTTGCCAAATAAGACAAAATGGAAGAAAGAGATAGTGAAATTTCTTGATAATTATCTTTTTAAAAATTTTGCCAGAAACATACCT
This sequence comes from Metaphire vulgaris, assembly GCA_018105865.1. Taxonomy (NCBI): domain Eukaryota; kingdom Metazoa; phylum Annelida; class Clitellata; order Crassiclitellata; family Megascolecidae; genus Metaphire; species Metaphire vulgaris. The sequence goes on along the minus strand of CM030870.1, from coordinate 841,147 downwards.
TTCTTACGCGTCTTAAAAATCCTATGAGTATTCATCCCCTAAGACAACGACAGCTCACAAATTGCTATGGCGGCGTATTGCCTCTATTATTATTCCCTATTGTTATTGGAGTTTTAGAGCAAATTGGTCGGAATACGCTTTTCTTGCGTTATTTCGAAATAAGATTAAATGTAAAAATTACTATAGGCCAGGGTTCCCAAACTCTTTGGAACTGAGTGACTCACTTCAACCAGAGACGTCATTTCACTGTTTTTCAGGGAGGGGGAGAGGCAAGACACTTTCAACCTGGCAAGTTACAAGTTTGCGAAAATGTTGACGACCTTTTTTGCTTGTCAGTCATTTTTCTACGATTAGACAGTACAGTCAGTTAGTTACTTCAGATTACTCAAGCGCTCCTTTATGGCATGTAAAAAACACTAAATAACACAAACATTGCCGACAAAAAAATTTTTCACTCAAAATCAGGGGGCATTTCCCCCCTGCCCCCTCCCCCAATGACGTCCCTGGCTTCAACGGCTGTGTGACATGCGGGGTTTAATCCAGGCCGTTTCCGGGGGGAAAACTGCCCTTTTTCCTCCGGAAATTTCAAATTCCCCTCCGGAAATTTTGGCATACTACATCAACTAACAGCAGCCCCTAGCTGATTTCTCTCCGGCCTTGTCAGTTTCCTCCCGGAGTCCAGAAGTATAGATTAAACACTGGTAGCATGTTGTGACCCTGCAAACGTATTGTCAACTAAAAATGGATAAAGCACTAACACTGGTCTACGTCAATTTTGCTGACTTGAAGACAGCATGTGATCTCTATGTATTTTGGTGTGCTGAATCCAAAAATCACATCCATTTTCTCCTATCGCGTCCAGTTTTTCCGCAAAACGCTGTTTACTGATTTACTGTTTACAGTAATAACTTAGCATTATGTATTATAATTCTTGAGCTATATTGAGTACGCAAAAAGATAAGGATGTGCAAAAAGATATGCTTAATATGCAATGGGCATAACTATGTAATAACACAACAGTTTAATAGGCAGTTTTAAACTGCAGACGTCAGCATTATATGGATATAGGCCTATATAAGCAGCGTGAAACCGACGGCAGCATTCAGTCGTTCATGAGGCTTACAAATCGCAGCAAATTTAACTCTTCTAAATAGCTTTCTGTGGAATATGTCATCCAGCATTGGAACATTCGTGGGCAGTGCAGGAATGATCCTGACAAATTTTGCTACATTTGTGGTTGTTTTACAACACCTAAACAAAGGAGAGATGTGTCTGAATTTGTGAATAAAGCTTATCATGCATATTTCGCAGTTAAATTGGGTGACCAGGAAAACCTTGGGCACCCATAAAGTGTGCAGGACATGTTTGAAAGCCTCAGACAGTTCATAATGTGACTAAAGGTCAGAGAAAAGACTAAAGGTCAAAGAAAAAGTCTTAGCTTTGGAGTTCCAATGGTGTGGCGAGAGCCTCCAAACCATGCATGTTGATGACTGCTACTTCTGCCTGGTAAATATTTCAGGCATGTCCACAAAGACAAAATCTTCCATCCAGTACCCAAATCTCCCCTCTGCTCTGAGGTCGGTTGCTCACTGTGACGAAGTTCCTGTACCTATTTGCACTACTTTGGGAGTTTCTGACGACGATGAATTTTGTCAGTCAACAGACACCGATGGTGGAGATTTTCGTGGCCTTCAGAATTTGACGCTGGAATTCACCAAACATTCAACCAAGCTGGGTTGAATGACCTTGTATGAGACCTAGATCTGCCGAAGTCGTCAGCAGAGTTACTGGGTTCAAGACTGAAGGAAAAGAACCTGTTCAGTGTTGGCTCCAGGAACCACGCTTATGTATAATGGCAGAGAGAATGATCTTTAGAAATATTTCCATATGGGAGGATTACCTGATTACTGACAGCAGTTTGTATACTGCATCAACATCAAAGGACTTATTGAATCAATGGGATGTTATAGTTGTGGACAAGATGCTTTTTAAGACCTGATTACTGACTTAATTGGCAACTTAAGAGTCGAGAATTATGACCTTTCAGTTCAAAATTCGAAGATTGCTTTTCGAAGACCGGGATCAAACATGAGTGTCAAGTTGCATTTCCTTCATAGCTACCTGAACTTCAAATCTTGAAGCTATGAGTGAAGAACAAGGAGAATGCTCCCATCAAGACATCACGACCATGGAACGTAGATATCAAGGCAGATGTAACTCGAACATTATGTCAGACTACTGCTGATGTTTACAGCGTGATAACTGTGATCATAACTATAGGTCTACCAGAGCATCCAAAAAGAGAAGATTCCTGCCTCCAAACTTAAATTTAAGCAACTAGCTATTGCTCTTATTGCTCTCTTGGTTGACCTCATTTTTTGGCTGAATAAAAATATTACGTGATATCAGTTCTTCAGAATGTCCTATTTTCCCTTATGTTTGACTTTAACACCTTTAATTAAGCATTCCTCATTTGCGAAAAAATTTGACGTATTGCAGAATTTTTGACTTCATATCTGGAATCAGCACCTCTCAATTGGGTAAAATCAGCAAAAATACTTAGGTCAGCAGAAATTTTTTTTAAAAATGTAGACCAGTGTAATCATTGTAACATAAGCCGTACATAGAGGGTTGCATGCATATGAATTTCTTAAAATACTAAGCCTGTTTGCAACTTTCAAGGTTTGTGATATTGTGGTATTGGTTAGAAAATGACACTTTCAATCTAATTTCGCGCTACCCCGCGACCCATTAGACTAACCTCTGTGACACCCTTTTAGGTTGCGACCCACAGTCTGGGAAACACTGTTCTCTAGTGGACCCTGTTTCCAGTTTTAATAAGTCCCATGCTTAAATACTCACCCGATCCCCAGAATTCTATTTCCTATTAAGCATTTTACTAGATAAGCAGATAGGCCTAAGAAGATGGCATGTCCTCGAAAAGGAAAACCCTCTTAGACAATGGAGGTCGACCTGTGACCTTTAGTGCTGTCCTGTCTCGTCTAGAGAGAGAGAGAGAGAGAGAGAGAGAGAGAGAGAGAGAGAGAGAGAGAGAGAGAGAGAGAGAAGAGAGAGAGAGAGAGAGAGAGAGAGAGATTTCCACTTTCTGTCTTGAGCGTATAATCTACTATTTAAAATACAGTAGAACTTCGTTATAACGGACCCGGTTATAGCGTATATTCGGTTATAAAAGTACCGCAACGTACGGTTCTGACTTCTGAGTGATGCGCTACCGTGCTGGATGGTATTGGACATAACGTAGTACTTCGGATATAACTAGGGACGTGAATCACGGGGGTGAGGGGGTTGCGTGAACTCCCAAACAATGATCACTGAAGGGGTATAGAGTATCATTTATTCCCCACACCAAATGTTTTGTGATTCTTTAACGTTCTAGAAAGTCCGACAGGCAAAAAAGGACATCACGAGTTTAAACTTAACTTATCTATGGGTGAGTATACTTAAATTATTTTACCCCTCCTCCCCATGTTGATGGCATGAATACGGCCTGGATATAACGTACTGAAATTTCCAGACCCTCTAAGTACGTCACAACGAAGTTCTTCTGTATGATTTACGACGCCCAGTACCTGTATAGTGTTGCAGCGTAGTGTTTGTTGTTGTTGTTGTTGTTGTTGTTGTTGTTGTTGTTGTTGTCGTTATAGTCGTTGATGTTCTGGGCTATAGTTCCGATAGTGTGGATGCTTGTTACCCTGCTCGTTATCGTCATGTACTTCTGCTATCGTTGTTGTCAGAAGGACGAGAAGAAGGCGACGCATCTCTTGAAATGGACAATAGCCATGCTCAGCCTGCTCTCTTGGTCAGCGTCAATAGACTAACAGACAGACTAACGGACTGACTAACAGACAGACTAACGGACTGACTAACAGACAGACTAACGGACTGACTAACAGACAGACTAACGGACTGACTAACAGACAGACTAACGGACTGACTAACAGACAGACTAACGGACTGACTAACAGACAGACTAACGGACTGACTAACAGACAGACTAACGGACTGACTAACAGACAGACTAACGGACTGACTAACAGACAGACTAACGGACTGACTAACAGACAGACTAACGGACTGACTAACAGACAGACTAACGGACTGACTAACAGACAGACTAACGGACTGACTAACAGACAGACTAACGGACTGACTAACAGACAGACTAACGGACTGACTAACAGACAGACTAACGGACTGACGACAGACTAACGGACTGACTAACAGACAGACTAACGGACTGACTAACAGACAGACTAACGGACTGACTAACAGACAGACTAACGGACTGACTAACAGACAGACTAACGGACTGACTAACAGACAGACTAACGGACTGACTAACAGACAGACTAACGGACTGACTAACAGACAGACTAACGGACTGACTAACAGACAGACTAACGGACTGACTAACAGACAGACTAACGGACTGACTAACAGACTGACTGAATCAGGCCTACAGGCCTACGCACCGATCAAAAGGCAGACCCTGTGGAGTAGCCAAGGGGGACGGTTGGGGCTAAACCCCCCTTGGTTGTTCGAACAATTTTTTTATTGCGTATCGATATAGTTGTACTATGTGCTCATATAGCCTACCTGTATGGTGCTAGGACAAAATGTCCGCTGCCAAAATGTCACGGATAAAATGCCATGGGGACAAAGTGTAACCCTAACTCTAACCCTCACCCTAAACCGTGACATTTTGTCGGTGACATTTTGTCCTCATGACATTTTGTCCGCTGACATTTTGTCCGCAGACATTTTTTCCGGCCACGACCTATATAATTCATTTAATAAAGCAAAGTAATAGTTGACGACGTTTTCTCTTGCTTGTCAGGGATTTTCCGAATTTGGGAATCGTGGGAACCATAACCCCCTTCCCCCTTAGGAAAATCCAGGATGCGCCACCGGGCTGATCAACAGGCAGACTCACTAACAAACTGATCAGACGACGGACTGACAAACCGACAGACTGACTAACAGGCTAACAACAGCCTCCGATAAATTGTTATTGACAGTTTTTAATGCGATATATATTAAATAAAATGATAATCAACACGACAACGAGTAATTGATGATGACAACGACTACGTTGCTGATTAGAAGAAGGTTATTATGACGAACAACAACGATAATTATGATAATGGCTACTAATGACGAATGTTCTGTGAAACCTTGTGGTCAACGTATCCCACAACGGACCGCAGGCGTCCCAGACTCCCAGCCATGCCAAATGTAATTCTAACAATACGCCTCCTTCGTTATTATTATTATTATTATTATTATTATTATTATTATTATTATTATTATTATTATTATTATTATTATTATTATTATTATTATTATTATTATTATTATTATTATTATTATTATTATTATTATTATTATTATTATTATTATTATAATATTCAGACAATTAGGATAACCGCCCTCTGCCAATGAAAGCGTTTTAAGGGATTCAACAGACACACAAACACACATACACACACACGAACACAGGCTTGTAAGCTATATGGAATGCAGATGAAGACTTTCAGCGTAGATTTACCGCATGTCAGAATTTTACGGGAGAGGACGTCGCGGGCCACTTGGAAATCCTTTGCGGGGCAAATTTGGCCCGCGGACAAGGGTTTGCGGGTCGCTGATTCAGAAAGATCGACCATATTTAAATTAAAGCGTGCAATCGCAATCTCACGCCCTCGAGTTACTCAGCGAACCTTGACCTCTGTGCAGATGTTGTCAATGGTCTTCTGTGTTCCTTTGCAGTTTGGCAGTTGGAGCTGGTTTCTATGGAAACGAAGAGACGCAGAAAGGTCTTCAGAGGTTCCTAGACGCAGCGGTCGACGTCGAAGAGACAACGAACAGGACAAAGATAGAGGTAAAGACACAGACAGACAGGCAGACAGACGGACAGGGGAGAGGCAGAGAGAGAGAGATGGAGAGATAGACAGACAGAGAGGGGAACAGAGAGAGAGAGGGAAACAAAAATACAGAGAGACCGAGAGAGAGAGAGAGAGAGAGAGAGAGAGAGAGAAAAAAGAGAGAGAGAGAGAGAGAGAGACAGACAGACAGACAGACAGAGACAAAGACATAGAGAGGTTATAAAGCAAGACATATCAGTTAGAA
>CM030870.1:765000-820000 GCA_018105865.1 Metaphire vulgaris | reverse complement strand
CCGTGTTGGATGGTATTGTACAGGGTGGCGCAAAAAACCGGACTATATTAAATGCAAACATAAAAGTGCCTAGTCCGGTTTTTTGCGCCATCCTGTATATAACGTACCTTGGATATGACGCATTGAATTTTACAGAACCGCTAAGTACGTTATAACGAAGTTCTACTGTAGGCGGTTACTATGCTCTCTATCAGTAATAATCAATTAGAAATAGATTATTTCCAGAAATATATTATCAAGTGCCAAACCAAAAGTAATCGATTGTAATTAGCAGTGGCGTAGCCAGGTTTCAGAAAAGGAGGCGGCACAGCGACCATTTTTTAGTTTAAAAGTCTGCAAGCAAAAAATTCGTCAGAGTCTTAGACACATTCCCATCCATGTATGTCGATTCTGCTCCAATCATACTAACCCCTCCCCCCCGAAAAATCTCCACTTTTTGCGCAAATCCCACGGCTGATTCCAGCCAAAAGAGGGGATAATTATCGAAAAGCATTCCGGTTATAAAGCAAGCCAGACAGTGAATAGGTTCTCGGTCTAGGACAAAATGTCAGCGGACAAAATGTAACCCTAACTCTAACCCTAACCATAAACCGTGACATTTTGTCCGCTGACATTTTGTGCCCATGACATTTTGTCCGCGGGCATAATGTCCGGCCACGATTGAACATTAATGGCTGCGCGTAACCAATAGCAACGGCTTTCAAACCTTGGACTAGAAACACGTTCGGTCCAAGTAACGTTATCTTCAGCTGTTTCGACTTCGCAACAGAAGGTGCGATTGTCAAATGCGTCATCTGACGAAGCCCTAATAACACAGCTTGTAGGACTATCACTTCTGAGGACACAGTCATTTGCAATTGTAATACGCTTGACAGCATACCTGTAATCCTTGAGAAATCGGATGATTTCAGCAGGTGGAATCTATTAATGACAGGTGAAAATCTTTTGCACACCTCGTCAACTTCAGAAGCGTCTCTAGCCATCTTATTAGAATTGCAGACGGTGGTATATGCGTGAAATTAAAAATGTAATGCAAAATTAACCACTATTTGTAATCAGTTACAATTGCAATTACTGCTCTACGTTCATGTTGCTGGTTACGATAACAATTACTTGACCGTTGTAATTAAGTAAGTTAATTAATTAATTAATTAGGTAACTAATTACTGCGGTAGTTAATTACCGTATAACTCCGAGCATAAGTCGCGTATTTAGGCATGTTCCACTTGTTCCATGGAACAGGGGCCCCCACACATGAGGGGCCCCACATGGTAGCTGAGGACCTTTTTTGCTCGTCACAATGCACAATGGGGAGGGACTGATAGCCTGGCAGGGCCCCCAGGACATTTGGAACATTTGGCCCTTCACACAATCCTAAATACAGCCGCTGCTGAGGATCAAATGCTTTCAAATGTTGATTAACTGAAAAGATTTCAATAATTTGAGTCAATATCACTTACTGATCGATTACACAGCCTGTCTTTATCTTGATTTTTTTTCCAGGAGAATCACTCCATGCCTCCTGGAGTAAGTGACCTTCAGATAATATATTCCCAATGAATAACTCAAATTCATTAAAATTAAAGTCATTTTTCATTATCAAGAACTAAGATAAATAAGAACACTTTGAAACTATTTCACTTTTGTTCGAAGCTTCAACTAATCTCCTAATTATTCTATGATATTTATATTTGATATTCAATGCGAATAGGGAGGGGCAGTGTGCTCAGAGGGTGGGGGAACAGGCCCCCATTTGAGAAAATGAATTTTACTGGACTGAGTATGAAATAAGTGCCGTGCAATTTTAATTGAAAAAGTCGGCCTTTTTTGAAAGCTTAAAAGTGCGGGATGATCCAAAAACTTATTAGACCCTCGTTTAGAAAATCTAATCTTGAACATTGCCTTTGAGGTCATACACTAAGAGTAGTTGCACGAGTCAGCGGTTGGCTTTGTAGAATTGAAGTCGAGTCCAGTGGCGATACCACGTGGGGATGAATGGAGATGTATCCCCACCGGATTTCCGGACTTACTTTTTTTGCTTGCGAGACCTATTTTTGTCTATTTTTGGGCAAAAGTGTAGTAAAATTAACCGCGAACTACATTTTTTGCTTGTCAACCTATTTTTCGGTAAAAGTATAGCCAAATTAGGGATAAAATTCTCTTTTTCAGCCTTTTCGGCGAAGTTTATTGACTTTTTTCCTTATATTTTCACCCCACCCCACTAACTTTCTATGAATTCATTTCATCCCCCGCACCAAGAAATTCCGGAACCGCCACTGGTTGAGTCGATTTTGAGGCAACAGAAGCTAGGCTAATTTTCCGCTTCTTGTGGTAATATTTCAGTACTCTGGTTCCGAAACTAACCACCAGAGTGCCAACATTGCCCATCTTCACGGAAGCCTGTAGAATGGACACACAGAACAACGGCGGAGCCAACGACCAATACAATCATCGCTAATTATGTCATCGCGCATGCGCAGTGGTGCTATCGGCTGCTGCCGATTTCGAACGAACGAAAACAGTTTCGCTACAGAAGATTACCGATATTTTGACGACGTTGATGACCTATTTCTTGAGAATTTTAATGTTGACTTTCTCTCTCTCTCAGTGGAGTGAATTTTACCGAGAACTGTAGATGCCTCGTTTTTGTTGTTTTTGTTTTTGTTGTTATTGTTGTTGTTGTTGCAGAATCTTTTGTTGTCCTTCCTTTCTTCGTATTTTTCTTAATTTAACTGTTTCTATGGATTTCTTACGCATTCCTACACGAACTTTATATGTTGTAGTTATTAAATTATGTAAGAAGCCTCTTTGAGTCTCCAGTACACACCAGGGGCGTAGGGACAGGGGTTATATCAGTATATATGCCCCCAAATCAGACTACCTTAAAATATTTAATGTGTTTTTTAAGATTTTCAAAGTTTTTAAAGATTTATACCCCCTCCAAATCACATTGTACCCCTAAATAAAATTCCTGGCTACACTCCTGGTACACACCCCCCGCACTCCACACACACACACCCATTGGATATAATTTCCCATTGAATGGCAATGCGATTAAATTCAAATAAGACCTGCATGGCGCACAAGATCTTAACGATCGACAACAACAACCGTTGCGTGCGTCAGCTTCACGTAGAAGTAAAGTTGCACAACGCGCATGCGCAGAAAAGCGCCACCTATCGTCAGAGCCAGGGCGGCGACTGCTGCAGCTGCCGCTGCAGGTGTAGCATCAACATCGTATATCAGATTAGCATTGTCATTCGCCGAGACGTCACTTCGCGTCACGTAAGTAGAGTATTCGTAATAGTTGACTTCGTTTTCGTCAATCCATATCCAGCCGCGCCTCTCCTTCCCCTGCTGCCCCTCTTCATACTATGCAGTGGTGTAGCCAGGATCCTGGAATATGGGGGGGGGTCGACATTTTTCGGCCCAAAAGTCTTGGCGAGCAAAATAAGGTCGTTGTCCTAAATGCTTTAAGGTCTAATATAACTGGCGCGTTTTCCTCCGGATGCATACTACCCCTCCCCAGTGACGGCTCCAGGATTTCTTGGTGGGGGGAATGAAATAAATTCATAGGAAATTGGTGGGGAGACGAAAAGAGAAGGAAGAGGATCAATAAACTTTGCCGAAAAGGCGGACAAAGGGAATTTCCTCTTATTTTACTACACTTTTACTGAAAAATAGGTGGACAGGCAAAAAAGTCCGGTGGGGGATGCATCCACGCTCATCACCCACGTGGAACCGCCACTGCCTCTCCCTCCCCCAAACTACTCATCGGTTGTGGACGAATCTCACAGCCGGTCCCGAATCCGAATAGGAATCTCCAAAGAAGACCTTAATATGAACGGCTGTCTACCAAACAAACAAACAATACTAATCCCGATGTACGATACACGAACGCCTAACAATAAGCAGCCATAGACTGCGGTACTGCTTTAGAAAGCGCTATAAAATTTACGAGATTTACTTACTTACTAGCCCTATATATCGAGTCATGCCACCTGCGCTTTTATCACCTGCGTCTAATAAAACGCACCTTGTGGCAGTTGTGAGCAGAGGCGTAGCGACAGGGGGTATATCGGTATATATATCCCCCCCAAAAAAAAAAATCGGACTACCTTCAAATTTTTAATATGTTTTAAGATTTTCAAAGTTTTTAAAGATTTATACCCCCACCCCCAATTATATTCTACCCCAAATCAAATTCCTGGCTACGCCCCTGGTTGTGAGGTTACATCTTGTAGCATCTACCCAATATCCTCTTCATACTCCTCCTCCACCTCCTCCACACACACACACACACACACACACGCTATTGTGTAAAGTGTCGGATTTGCGCCGCGTGAACCCGTCCCGCCCAGGGTTCGAGTCTGAGAGTCTGCGATCAGAGTGAAGGTTATGAGACTGCGTATAACAGCCTAACACTTATGCTTTCGGCGAATCAATGAATCAGAACACGGCGCCACATAAATCGAACAAATGAGCCTCCGCAAATAGTGACGGATTCAGGACAAACCACGCCCAGGGGCGTAGCCAGGATTTTGATTTGGGGGATAATGTAATTTGGGCGGGGGTATAAATCTTTAAAAACTTTGAAAATCTTAAAAAAACATTACAATAATAGACCCCTTTGCCTAAGGGACCCCTTTACCTACGGGACCCCTTTGCCTAAGGGACACTTTTGCCTAAGAGACCTCCTTGCCTAAGGGACCATTTGCCTAAGGGACCCATTTGCCTAGGGGATCCCTTTGCCTAGGGGACCTCTTTGCCGAAGGAGCTCTGCATGATTGTAAATAAGTCGGTTACTGATTGCAACACAATCATGGCGGGAAAAAGGTGGTTGCGAGACTAAGAAACGTTTGCCAGTTCATAATCGTTATAAATCATTGTTCAAGACCAGTGGCGGCTCTAGAATTTGGCAAGTGGGGGGCCTTTGGGGGGGCAACTTCTAATCATGGGGGGCCAACCATTTGTTGTTTAATGTATGTAGCATTAAGTATAGGGTCCTAACTGGGGGGCCACTGGGGGGGCCAGGCTCTCAATAGGGGGGAGGCACGGGCCCCCTGCCCCTGCCCCCGTGGAGCCGCCACTGTTCAAGACCTGTTATTGGCATTTCGAGATGTTCGCCCGAAACGATAAAATGGAAATTTTGAAATTTCTTATCATAAAAAGACTCGCTTTCTTTAGAACGCTAAATCACGGACGTAATGATGGTGACAGCTCTTTTGAAAACCATAAGGAAATCGATAAATTTCTCATCAAAATCTTTGCCAGTAATGCCCCTCCTCCTCCTTCTCCCTTCCTCTCTCTCTCTCTCTCTCTCTCTCTCTCTCTCTCTCTCTCCTTATTTCGAAGGGTAAATGTCGATCGAAGCTTCGTATTCTAAGCAGAAATGTTCTCTTTCGTCCGTTCTTCTCAGACGTCGTTAAACAGACGTCATACTGCATCGACTGCGCATGCGCAGTGACCTCTAGACGGCGTTCGCAGTCGTAAAGAACCAGCGACAAGAACTTCCGATCTCTTATCTTTAGGCGCGAAAGTCTATGGCCACTGAATAAATACATAAATATTATGATAAAAATTCTGCGCTTGAACCTGTTAATCGCTAATTTCTTATAAATGTATGTATCTATAATATTATATATGTATATATATATCATTATCATCATCATCATCATCATAGTTGCTTTCTGCCAGCTCATTAGCGGCAATAGCTAGACACAAAACTTTTCCATTTATCTTTTTCCGTTGTTAATCTCATTCCATCTATTATTGTCATTTGATATCTTTCGAAGTCTTCTTTGATGCTATCCATCCACTTTTTCCTGGGTCTTCCTCTTCCTCTTTTTCCTTCTTTGTATGTGTAGAGTGCTTTATATGGGAGTCTGTTGCTTTTCATTCTATTTACATGTCCAAACCATATATATATATATAATATTATATATATCTATAATATTAAAATCCTTCCTCTGTGTTGTTTGTTGTTACCTTCAAGCGTTCTGATTGGTTGGCTGTTCGAACGTTCTATACAACAATGTAGGCGATGTTGGTTCTTTCCATAGTGTGGGTCCTTCAGTTGGACCAATGAGTGCCTTGCACAGGTGGCGGAATGGAAGCTCGTTCAAGTGTAAAGAGCAAATGAACCACTGCAGTGGCCGACCAGTGTGAAGCTCTAACAGATGTATTGCCCTCTAACAGATGTATTGCCCGGTTTGCCCCACCGCGGTGCCCAGTGTTACTAGCTGTGCTATCGGCTCCAACTGACATGATCTTATTTGTAATTCCCATTTCTTCTATTGTACTGTGAATGCTATCAGCAATAGCAGAACCTGTGCCTCGTTCTAGTGTTAAATGGCATAGATAGAAAGTTCCCGGTTCACCAATCACTACGACGTGTTCTTCAGTTTTCTTTTAAACTATACCACTTGTCTCCCTTTTCTCTCTCTCTCACCACTGTCTTGTCTTTTCGCCCATCAAAAAATATTCCCATTATTTCCTCTTCATTGTTGATAGGAGTTGCCTTGATAGCCCCTCTCAACTGCTGTCGAGCCCTCCATACTTTGTGATGATCGACAACATTTATCTGGTCTTTAAAACTAATAATGAAGGAACTAATTAAGTGAATATCGCTCGAAGGTTCTATACAACAACGTAGGCGATGTGGCAAAGCCGTAACGAAATTATCTTGTTTACTAAGCAACATCATAACACCGACAGCTGACGTCGCACGCCTCTTAGTACTGTGTGTGACGTCACTTATTATTATTATTTTCATCGCTAATGAATTTTAATAGCATAATATCATATCAGCAGTATGCAACCACCAGAAAAATTATACAACCTAGGCCTCTACATTAAGGGAAAAATTTAGTTCATGATCAAAATAATATTGATTTTAAGTACGAAACATTTAAAGTGAACTTAGCAAGTTAGCAGATCGAAATTCTAACTGAAGGACATTTCTTGTGGTAAAAAAGAGGTGTTCCACTTGTTGCAGTGAAAAATTCTTTTCATATTTAAAATCAGGATAATTAATTGTACAAAACCTGAAATGTGCGTAAAAATAGCTGACATCACTACACCCTTATATATATATATATATATATATATATATATATATATATATATAAGATATGCAATTAATCGTGTTTTAGTTTAAAGCCATCACTTAGTGATCGTGCTCTCAGTGTTTTTTCTGGGATTTTGAATTGGGGGAGGGGGGGCGGTGTCGTGAAAAACTGGGGGTGTCGGAATTTTTAAGTCTCTGCCCGAAAAAGGCTGAACAAGCAAAAAACGTTATCAAGTCCGAAAAAGTAACCCAAAAAAACTTTAAAACCTCTGACAAGCAAAAAAAGTAATCCGAGAATAAAAAAGTTGGGGGTGTCCTTCTCCATTTGGGGCGGGGTGTTCTGAGCTAATTAGTATACATTTTATATGCATACCATTGTTGCATTACCAAATTTTGGGGGTGTCGACCTCAAATTGGGGGTGTTGGGAAGTGTTAGGGGTGTAAAAATATCCCTGCGTGCTCCTGTATAAATTGTGGCGTAGCCAGGGCTCCGTAATAGATGTAGGAGGGGGGCACATCGACATTTTCGGGTAAAAAGTACCCAAGGATCAGAAAAGGCCGTCAAAGAGTTCTTCGCGTCTCCACATCGGTCATGATACCAACCCTCCCCCCCCCACCCACCCCCAAAAAAATCTCACCTGTTTTAGCGTAAATTGAATTGCACGACCGTCTCAGCCAGAACAGAAGAAAGGCGGCTTGCTGCCCGTGGCCACGCCAATGTGTGCTGTAGACTTAGCGTTGGTTGACTGCTTGTTGTTTTGTCAGCGATCACGTGATCATTTCAGTTTTCCAGCCACCATATTAATAAGTAAGTCTGCAATTTAAGCAATTTCACCACAAAAGACAGAAGACGGCGAACAACGACAACTGCTGCAACGACTACGCGCTGTCGTCGTTGTCTAAGTTGTCGTTGCTATAGTTTGTCCATAGACGCAGCTGATTAGGAAACGTCGACAGATGTCGCCTCTTCGTCCGTCTGACGATGACGTCATCGTCTTGATCCTTGTTCTTTCGTGTATCATTCTTCTTCCGACGCAAGAGGCCAGCCCACCTTCGCGCGAGCACGGTGGGATCAAGATGGGCATTTCGAACGACCTCTGCGACGACGCAAAGGTAAGACAAGTTAAGACGCATCAATGACATGTGACGTCATGTGACGTGACGTCGTGTAACGTACTTTGCTCGGTTGTCTCACTTCGTCTTTCGGTCGAAATTATCTTGCTAGCTTGCTATCCCCCGGAGATGAGAACCCGAATTATCGGCTTTGGGTCTAGACTAGGGATGTATCGATAACGCCTCCTGCCGATTATCGGCCGACCGACCGATGCCGATAATCGACGCACCTTATCGGAAGCTCGTCCAGTCAACTGCTAACCGTCTCCGATTACCGGGATACGGTTTGTGAGCATAGTTTGTGTGGAGTAAATGCTTATTTATTGGTTGCCTGGATGGGCAAGACATAGTGGTTCTCACACAGGGCAGACCCTCCTCAACCACTTTAAGCATTATTATTTATTATTATTATTATTATTATCATTATTATTATTATCATTATTATTATTATTATTATTATTATTATTATTATTATTATTATAAATGCGATCGACTGTTTTCAGCGGAACCTTGAAGTTGATTGGGATTTTACCAAAGACTTCGAATACAAATGCCAGCCAAATGAGCTGCCTATACCTCCTCTCAAAAAGGTATCAAAATGCCGATCTTGCAGTAATCAAGATATATTATTGTCCAAATTTTTCTTCAGTGAGATAAGATAATGCGTTGCATTGATGTGGTAACGGGGGGACACAGGTTGGCCGCCCCCTGTCCGGGATGGGCTCGACCATTGAGAAGTTAGGGACGGTAGGTTGTACGAGAATGAACACAAGAAGTTCTGGGAGCTTGACAGGATTTTTTGTTCTGCAAGAATCTTTCACCTGAAACCTGAAAATGTCTATGTGCCCCCCCCATTCCGGATTCATGTGTACGCCACCGATAAGTAAATGCTAGATAAGATTCATAAACAGTGTATATAAGACATTCGTGTTCAGTGGCGACTCCAAGAATTCTTGGTGTTGGATGCACGGAATTTTTAGGAAGTTAGGGGGGATGAAATGAAATTTCGAAAAAGATTGACAAGCAATAAAGGTCACTAACAGTGTTTTCCCCGACAAATGTATGTCAAATTTCCTGAAAAAGGCTGACAAGCAAAAAAGGTCATCAGTTCTATTTTGTATACGGATATCCAGCGTCAAGCGCTGATGACAGGCAAAAATGTTCGGTGGGGAATGCATCCCCAGTCATCCCCAACGCGGAAACGTCACTGTTCGTGTTTGATTATATTTTTATCTGTTAACGAAATACGTCTCTCTCTCTCTCTCTCTCTCTCTCTCTCTCTCTCTCTCTCTCTCTCGGTTGTGCCCCTCCGCTGGTGTTAACCGCCTGCCCTGGTTTGCTCCTGGAAATCGGAGATTGTGCACTTCGGGCGCATTATTATGACCTGCATAACGTTTTAGGCAAACGCTTTGAGCATTTACATAAGAGCGGCGCTATATAAATGAAGCACTTTTGCAATTGCCATGATTGTCATGTGGCATTAAATATAATGTCAATGTAATATTTGTCTATAGACTCCTGTAAAGGTATCCTGTCTGGACAACCAAGACATTCCGCTGGTAATATCAATGTACATTCGTCTCAGAAACTTTGTTACACTACTACTACTACTACTACTACTACTACTACTACTACTACTACTACTACTACTACTACTACTGCTACTACTGCTACTACTGCTGCTGCTGCTGCTACTGCTGCTACTACTGCTACTGCTGCTACTACTACTACTACTGCTGCTGCTGCTGCTGCTGCTACTACTACTACTACTACTACTACTACTACTACTACTACTACTACTACTACTACTACTAATAATAATAATAATAATAATAATAATAATAATAATAATAATAATAAAATCAGGAACTGATTAGGGTGGCATTTCGTACAAATACTGCTAAGATATCTAACGATTGAAAATAAAGTAAATGTAAAAAAGCAAAAAGTAAATTCTAATAAAATTAGGGTCCATCCATATTGTACGTATGCACTGAGGGAACGTACTATATGGATGAACCCTTACAGATCAACTGCTGATATTCTGCTAACATCGTCATATTTAGTCGCCATAAGAACAGGCTTACACTGTAGTGTGAAATCTACGCATATAGGCTATTAAGCTGAGTTTCGAATGATCCAGAAGTTAGGGGCCATCCATAAATGACGTCACGTGATTTTGGAAGTTTTTTTGATCCCTCCCCTTCGTCACAAAAGTCAGACCCCTTCAAATAATATGTGCGTGACGTCATTTATGGATGGCCCCTTATTTCTGCTTTCTGTTTTAACGAAATCGTTGATTCCTGTTCGCAATCGGAAAGAATTGTTGCATTTGGTTCATTGACACACGAGTCTCATTGTTCCATTTGTTGGATGTTGTTGGGGGGGGGGGGGTGATCTGTCACTGGTTCAAGATGACCCTCACCCACCCCATCGTTTGGGTTCACTTATACCCAGTCGACTTGTTTGCAAAATTCGTAACCATCGTCCCAGTGGCGTAGCCAAAGGGGGTTGGTGGTTAACCCCACCCCTTGGCTGCCGAAAAATATTTAATATTTGTAATGAGATTCCGTGTATTTTTAATTTTTTGAGGCGATTTTGGGGGTCAAAATTCCCCTTGGGCAGAAAATGTAACGGTGCTTAAGAGGAAGAGGTTTTTTTGCTTGTCAGGGAAAATTTGAAGATGACAAAGTTTTTTGTTTGCTTGTCAAACTTGGTCACGACCAAAAATCAAAATCCAAAAAACCCCTTCCGGAAATCCTGGCTACGCCACTGCAAAGTCCTAAGTAGGCTTACGCTCGCTTTCGGTTTCTTTTCAGCCAATTCACATGTGCATGTCAGTTTCGATTCAATATCACGATTTTCCTCCACGAGGGTAAGCGACGCTCTCTCCCAGAAGCACTTCGATCTAGCTGCACTCTTTCTCTTAGTGATCAGTGCTGAAAGTCGGTGAAAAAAGGCGCGGGAACTCTTTTGGCGCAACCCTTACCCTAACGAACTATGGGTAGCCATCATTTACATTTCTATAGCGCTTAATAGTCTTGCAACAAGTGCACGGTGCTTTTACAATATTCGAATATTGAAAAATTATGGAAACAAATTCATGGTCCAAATTCCAAAAAGGTGAGGGAACTTATAGTTCCCGCGCGTTCCCGTTGACTTTCAGCACTGCTCTTAGTCGTCATTAATCGCCTGTAAATTGTATTAATAACAATTTAGTTGGCGAGTGATCCTAGATCTTAAAAATAAAAAAATTAAAATAAAAATTAAATGCAATGAAGTCCAAACATAAAACACTATAACTTCAATAGAAGTTGTTGATGGATGCAACTCTTGGACTCGCATCTAGGGTTATATTCTTCCTGCGTGTTCTGATATATGAAAAATAGTTGCCCTCATGTTCTTATAAGCTTCCACACCCCAACGTCCAACCCCCCACTTGCTTGCCAAATCCTGGAGCCGCCAATGGCTGGGTTCCTATTTTTTCAGAGGACCTCTCGTTAGATTTGCCCAAAACCGTCGAGAAAAAAAATTGGCGGGGGGGGGAGGTAGCATGAGCTTAATATGTGAATCTGGGAAGAACTTCTTGACGAGCTTTTTTGGTCGTCGGAGACTTTTCACCCGAAAATGTCGATAAGCACCCTCACCTGCCCCCCCCAACCAATTCCGGAACCCTGGTAACGCCACTGCATGGTTGATGTTATTGGATGAACTGAAGACTATTTTGCTGCTGCTGCTGCTGCTGCCTAGTGTCATTGTGTGTGTGTGTTTGTTTGTGTGTGTGTGTGTGTGTGTGTGTGTGCGTGTGTTTCAGAGGTCCGCATCGCCCATTGTGGCCACTGTACGGCGAATACCTGTACGTGCCTCCGCAGCGATGGGTTCATTCGCTCGAGGTAAGCACCCTCACCTGTCGACTCAGGTATGACTCGCTGTCGTTCGTTTGATCTTTTCGGCATTTCTGTCGTCTGTCAACAAGTAGGCCTACCTTGAGTACTGTAAGTTAGTACCTCATCGGTAAAATCAGCAAAAGGAGATAACTTGGCGCTGGTCATATCAACAAAATGGGAAACAACAAATTCTCTGTCTCGATATGAGAATGCGTCCAGGCCCAGTCGACAGTGTTTATTCTAGGCCTTCTCTGGGGGGAGGGGAATTCCTCCCCCCGAAGTTTGAAATTTCCCCCCAAATTTTTTTGGACATTTTGGCAAGTAATATGACTTCCCCTATGTCTGTCCCCCAAAATTTTAAACTCCCCCAATGTCTAGGTGGCTAGAATAAACACTGCCCAGTACACACATGTGTGTTGAACCAGAGATGTTCATCGATCCACTTTTTAGAACCCAACACATCAAATCTCCAACCCAACCCAACCCATGCCGGCAATAGGGCTACTTGACCCAATCCACCGTTATACATTGAAATTTCTTAAACCTTGACTTACTTTCTGACCCATCCCAACCCAACCCACCATAAATAAGGTAAAGTCTGACCCAACCAAACCTAACCCGTGGGTTAACCCAATCCATGGCCATCTTTGTGACATGTTGAACTTCGTAAAGGGGGCCACACACCCTTCTTTAAACCAGGCAGGGCCTAGGACAGGGGCCACCGGGGCCATTTGGCCCAGGCCTCACTTGATAAAGGGCCTCGGAATTACGGAATTACGGAAAGAAGATGGTCTGCACCCTTTCTGCACCCCTTCCAGCTAAAATTGGCCTAAAAATTGCCAACATTTGATAAAACTGACCCAAAAATTGCCAAAAATTTTCTAAAATTGCCCAAAAATTGCCCAAAAATTGCCAAAATTTGTTAAAATCTGCCCAAAAATTGCTAAAAATTTGCAAAAAAATTGCAAAAATATCTCCCCCCAAAAAGTGTGAAACGACGCTACTGCTTTTGCCTGGAGAAAATCTGCACCCCTGCTGAAAATTCGTTCCGGCGGGCCTGTTAGTTGTGGCCCTGGGCCTCAAAATCCTGTCCTAGGCCCTGAAACCAGGGCCCGGATTTTCTCTCGGTGACGGCGTGACACTGGCAAAGGGTATAGTTAAAGTATGGATTACTATGATTAGAGTTAGACAGAATCATTTCACAATCTATGTGTGAAACTCTGTTAACAGTTGTTTCTCTCTTTAAAGCACGGGTCCGTTGTCTTCCTGTATCATCCTTGCGCCGATCGACGTCAAATAAAGCTCCTGAAGAAGATCGCCAGGCGCTGTCTGCGGCGTCACGTGATCACTCCATACCGCACGCTGTCACGTGATAAGGTCGGTAGTCACGACAATAACGTTCGTCAGCCCTTGGGTGGGGTGGGGAGGGGGCTATCCTCTGCTGTTCCAGTTTGGCCTCGACCACGCCCCTCTGGGGCTCTGACAGGTGGTTGGCCTTCAAAGCTACAGGCCATGGGCGCCCACAGAAATTGTCCAGGAGTCAAGACACAACGGTTTTCAAGAAACTCAATTTCACAGTACTTAGTTAACCCCTTAACTGGGGACCCCGAATATATCCGTCCATTTTACATTGAGTTACAGTTAAATACACGGTTAAGGGGTTAACGTTAAGTTTCTCAATAATTTCACTTTACGTATCAGCTGTGGTTTATTGTGGAAATGTTGGTTATAAAGCCAAAATATAGTTAGTTACAAAAATAGATGCGCATTTTTTTTAATATATTCTTATACTCAAAGAAATCAATCGACGGTGCTCCATATCCACCCGTAAAATAACAGAGTGCAGAGTGGGAATGGAGATAGAGAGAGAGAGAGAGAGAGAGAGAGAGAGAGAGAGAGAGAGAGAGAGAGAGAGAGAGAGACAGAGAGACAGACAGAGACAGAGAGAGAGACTAGAGTGAGAGAGAGAGAGAGATTTGATAGTAGGTCTACTAAAAGTAGCTCATCATTGCAGGAAAATCGTTCTAAAAACGGCTAATTTCGTACTGTAGCCAATGTACCACTGAGGGCCATTAGATCGAAGCTCCTCAGAAGTCGTAGACCGTCTATGTCTGTTGATTTGCAGCCATTTGCCCTTCTTACTTACGGCTGTAAGATGACGATGAGCGCCATCGAAGAGGGAAAAGTGGTCCAGTTTATTAAGGTAAATTGCATTCATTGGAATGACTGTTAGTTAAATAACTTTAAACGTCTTAAAACAGATAAATACAAATGGCATTTGGTAACCTATGTAATAATATTAACAAAAGCTATACAGTAATACCTCGATTCTGTTGACAAAACCACCTCCGGTGTTTTATCCAGAGTCCAAGCCTTTGGGGGAAGGGGAGGGGGAACTGACATGGCTGGAGGGGTCGAGAGGCACAGTTCAACGGGAAAAAATTTAGTGCTGCGATTTTTTTGGGGGGAGGGGAATTTGGGAATTTTGAAGTTTTTGGGGAGTGGGTGTGGAAATCTCCTTCCTAACAGGCCAGTATAGAACACTGATCACCTCTCACCCCCAACAATCCAAGGACTGGTCCCAGACCGAATAGGGGGAGACCCCGAGCCGCCTCGTGGCTAAACTACTGCCTGATTAACATCCCTGCGCTATGGTTATATACTGTCCTGAGCGTGGCCGGACAAAATGTCCGCGGACAAAATGTCACAGACAAAATGTCACGATTTAGGGTTAGAGCTATTGTTACATTTTGTCCGCTGACATTTTGTCCGCTGACATTTTGTGCCCATGACATTCTGTCCGCTGACATCGTATCCGCGACATTTTGTCCGCGGACATTTTGTCCTAGCACCATTCTGAGTAACAAATCAGGTGATTACGATACCTGACGATTTACCTGTTGCAGAAGAACGCTTTCAATCGTAAGCGCGCCTCTGAATATGACGTCAGCGACAACGGTCAATACTCCTTCCATCTGATCAAAGAAGCGAAAACTGTCCCTGGATCCGACTTCGACGACTCAAGGCTCTGTCCCAGTAGAACGGCCGACGACAGCGACTGAGAGACTCTAACGGGAGATGTGATCGTTAACAGAAACACAGTGCTACGAAATAAACCAGTTCATATTGGTCCAATCTAAATTCTGTTAATTAATGTAGTTTCCATCATTTGCCATAAGAAGATCACGAATAGAGTCTTTGTTGGACACATTATATATTTTATCTCCCAAAAGTTCATAATTTTAGCATTCCGTAATGATGACGACGACGACGATGGTGATAATCAGGGTTATTTTTAGGATTATCAATTTGGGGGGGGGTGTCGGTAAATTCTGGGGGTCGGACCCCTGTCAAAAAGTCTGACAAGCAAAATAAGTCATCTCATAGCTGAAATCGGTGGGGGTGTTGAGGGGGGTGTCGGTCTTAAATTGGGGTGTTGGGGTTATTAGAGGTGTGTAAAAATATCCCTAATGTAATAAAATAATAATAATAATGATAATAATAATAATAATAATAATAATAATAATAATAATAATAATAATAATAATGCACTTTTATAACGCTATTTCTACTACTCTATAGAGGTATCAATCGATGGTACTTCAAATCCATCAGCAAAAGACCGGGTCATTCCAGGAACCAGTCAGTGAGAAACAGCGCGACAGAGCGATGGAGGAAATGCTAATTTCAAAGAGATGTTACCTGAACAATGTAGTTAAAGTAGTAGACTGTTAATATTATTATTGACAGTAGATACAAACAATGTTTTGAACAAATTGACATAATGATGGTAATTTAGTAACACTAACAGTGGCGGTTCCAGGATTTCTTGGTGGAGTGGGATTAAATGAATTGCAGAATTCTGATCGACCGGCGTGAGTTGATGATCGACCGCTCTTTGCTACTTTATTTGTTCCTCTAAAAGTCGTGAAAAGTCTGAGAAGCACAAAAAGGTCTTCACTAGTTTTTTAAATTTCTAGGGGCACCGCGACTGCTCTGCCCAGGGGTAGGGGTCCGAACAGTGCCAGGTTTAGGACAAACGAGGCAAACGATGCCAGTTAAGTTAAGAGGTTCCTTATTTTGATCATGTATAAAGGTAAGGACGGTAGATCTATATACAGGCAGTCAGGCAGTGTGTTTAATCTAGACTCTGGACTCCGGGGGGGGGAACTGACAAGGCCGGGGGAAAGTCAGCTAGGGGACTGCTGTTAGTTGATGTAGTATGCCAAAATTTCCGGGGGAAATTTGAAATTTTCGGGGGAAAAGGGCAATTTCCCTCCCCGGAAACAGCCTAGATTAAACCCTGCAGTCAGGCATATTTACTCCGGAAGTTTAGGAGTAGTTAAAATATTACATGTTACCTGAACAATCATTACCTTTACAATGTTGTCTGATAAAGAAGTTTAATGCTTACAGAAAATAGTTTAATATTCAAAATGCCATGTCTTTGTATTACCCTGTTAACTTTGTTAATTAAGGCCTGGCTATGCATTTAAGTTAAGGTTGATTAATCGATGTTAGAACACAATTCTTTCGCGCTTTCCTGGCAGCAAATTAACTCATCAATGACTTCAACAAAATCAACAAGTCGCAGTTTATCATTCTCTATCGGCCTACAGAGAATACCCAGGCAGAGATTACCATGGGTTGGCTAACCAATGGGCTGGGTCGGGTTGGGTCAAACTTGTCCATATTAACCCCTTAACTGTGTATTTAACTCTAACTCAATGTAAAATGGACGGATATATCCGGGATCCCCAGTTAAGGGGTTAATGGTGGGCAGACAGGAATTTGATTTGTGGAGTAGAGATTTTTAAAAACGTTGAAATCTTTAAAAACACATTAAAAACTTTAAGGTAGCCTGTTTGTTTTTTGGAGGAGGTATATAGGGGACCTATACCGATAAAGACCCTAAGCTTCGATACGCCCCTGACGGTGGGTTGGGTCAGAAGATAAGTCATGGTTTAATAGTTGTTCGTAACGTAGTCTTGTAATGACTATTTGCTACAGATAAGCTAATTTACTCAACTCCCGAGTTATTAACCGCTGTTCCAAGGGAATCCAAGGGCGTTGCATCGTCTACATTGCATTCGACTTCCCCGCTAGACAAGTATTGTTCGTTTGATTTCGCCACAGGGCAAGAATTGCATAGACCTATGTGCAATTATTATGCGCAATTATTGGACAGTGGAATGCGCTAATAATTGGCTCAGAAGGTCCATCCATAGAAAGTGCATACCTCATTTGCTCACAAAGCCCTTTTATTTGATTTACCCCCAGAGGCGTCATTTGTAACGTCATAATCGTCATAGAATACCAGTAAATTACTGCAGTAAATCAGGGCGCCCATCCCCTGACTGCTGGAAGCAGCTTGGCCTACATAATAATAATAATAATAATAATAATAATAATAATAATAATAATAAGGAAATGAAAATATTAATTTACAATCATGTATTAATGTGCAATAAAAACAAAACTAGCAGGCTCGACACTGGACATTGACCCCCAAGGAAATGAAAAAATTAATTAATTTATAATGTATTAATGTTTTGCAATAAGAAAAGAAAAACCAGGAGGTGACTAAAAAAAAAAAAAAAATGTAAGTTAATTGAAACTAAAGAAAGATATTGCAGTAATTGCGTCAATTCAAAATTTTTTTTTGGTATGGTACAACGTAACAGAAAACTGATGATTTCGAGCAAAAAAAAAACTGGTCGTCAGCATTTTTGAATAGTCGAAAAATTTCCAATTATAAAATTGTAAAATTTGGAATGTAGAAAATTTTTAAAATTTCTCATGCCCCTCTTCAAGAAAAATGTGTGAAATGACGCCACTGATTTCGCCACAGGGCAACTTGAACTTGAATACCACAGGCCTATGTGCAATTATTATGCGCAATTATTGGACACTGGTATGCGCTAATAATTGGCTCAGAAGGTCCATCCATAGAAAGTGCATACCTCATTTGCTAGAACACAAAGCCCTTTTATTTCGGCGTGTCAAAAGAGCAGTTAACCCTGGGACTCTCACCTGCTCCAAATACCCACTACACTGTGGCTACTGGACGCTTTTCGTGCAGGAATGTAACGTCATATTCGTCATAGAATACCAGTAAATTACTGCAGTAAATAATTAAGTAGCAAAAACTTTAATGTTAATCTTGAAAAGGCCTAAAAGTAGGCCTGCTTTAGAAATTCAATTTACGTTTGAAAAAGGTAAATAACTTTCACAAAATAATTAACCTTAGATAACCTGTTTTTTCTTCATAATCGTACGTAACCTTAGATAACGTTACGATCAACTATGCTTTTACTCCATGATCCTGTTTGATTTACAAGAGGAAAGTCAACGGAGTTAGTCAACCAGGGCAATTGAGATCGACATCGTTTGGATGTTCTTGTTCTAGTTTCTTGACGCCATGGATGGAGCATTCGTTCCCTTGTTGTTTGCGGATCTGTTAAAACGAGAAATTGCCAGCAACACTCCCACACACAATAGCTCTTCTGTCTAAATTTGAGTGAAGAGCATCAATTACAGGCATAAATTAATTTATCATAAACTTATCTCTTGGAGGAATTTCATCCAAGGCTTCAGTTGCAGTCCCCCCCATTCAGATTCGAAACTGGCCTGTAGTTGCAGACATGCAGGGGCTTCTATCCCTATTTAAGGCGGGCGTAGCTGCGCCCGGAAAAAATGGGGGCGGGGGGAATATTTTGCTACTATAGTCTGAACTGAACCGAGACTGATATTGATTCAAAATAACACTGACCGTGACGTAATCAATGATAGCCCAATGCCTAACACAAAGGATAAAAAGCTGAATATAATACTTAGTCTACAAGGGAGCAAACGGGGGAATTTGTAATTTCGGGGGAAATTTGTAATTTGGGGGGGATTCAGCCCGGCTGCAAGGAGAATAGAAGCCGCTGGTTGCAGAATTCTGATCGACCCAGGCCCTGCTCTGTTTCTTGATGAGTGACGTTGCTATAAATCCTTTTTAACCCTCAGGAAATGGATATTTTAAGAAAGATAAAGCGCATACGAATAAGCAGCTGTGCTGACTCAAGCGCTATATAAATTCACGAGAATTTACTTACTTACAATGCAGAATATCATAGATTTGATACAGTTTGTGCCTAAGAATAAGCAGCTAACCAGCTACTGTTGTACTTCTAACTATGGCGCTATATAAATCCACTAGATTTCACTTTACTCACAGTCCTTATACTTATAATTTTGTTTTTGCCATCTTATATTTTCGGTCTAGTGCCCTACAGTCAATGCCCTACATGCATAACTGACCACGTGATCTCGGTTGATGTTACGGCGATCGTGATTGGCCGATCCACTTGTGCTTAGCTTTGTTATTGTTTATCGTTTATCAATTGACGATTCAATAACAACAAAAATCATTTCAATTTTTTATATATTTGTGAAAATTGGAGCAAAATGTCAAAAAGGTCGCACAGTAGAGTTCGTGTCGTACAGAAAACACAGAAAGAAAGTCGTTCACGTCTCAGAAACTGTAGAGTAGTGGACAGCGATCAGATGCAATGAGCCGTTTATGTAGCGCCAGTGTTTCTGTGAAATATTATTTTGTGTGGTTCCAGCGAACTTTGTCCATGTGTGAAATGACTACTGCTTAGCCATCGTCTCCTGCCCCTCCGTCGTTCCGTTCTTCTGAGACGATATTCTTGGTCTTTGTTCGTCGTCGGTCTCCAATGGAACATCGGCATCTCTACACGAACGGGTTCAGCAGGACCGCTTCGTCCCGACCTCCGCGACGAGAGGTAATCGAAGCTCCGAATCGGATTTTAGGAAATGACTTTAATCAGACTTCTGGTGCTGTCGATCTATGCTGTTTGCGAGACAAAGAAACTGGCAGTTTGACCTTTGAACCCTTTCTGTGTGTCCGCCACATGAGACAGAATCAGTATTTCCGAATTTCTAGTTGAGTAATAAAAAAATATGGAAACAGATTAAATCATAAATGGAATGGATAAACGTGTATATGGTATACTTTTGACCAGCAGTTGCCTTCTTGTTATTGCATAGGCTGCCTTAAATTCTTTTGTGTTGTTAGTCCTGTTCTTTTTCACAGAACTGAATTCAAATGTTTGTCTGGATATTCCGATAATTGAGTGAGTGTGTGTGTGTGCGTGTGCATGTGTCCACTTGATTTTGAGATCAACTGAAAGATGGTACTTTCAGAGTTTGGTTGTAGAGACTTTGTTATTGTGAACTGGTGCAGTGGGCTTTGTGTAATATGTTAGAGGTTGCATTTTTCTAATTATCTTTAAATTTAAAAGTCAGTGACATTGGAATAATAGATGTGAGAAATTTGTCTATGAAATCATGTTAGTGGTTGGATCTGCTGGTCTTTGTCTGCCTTGCTGCTTCCCCACCCCCACTCTTACTGATCTCTGGAATTGACCTTTCCTGGCTGACCTACTACGGTACCTACTTTTAAAAGCACTATACAAATTCACAAGATTTTACTTACTTTCCTACTTATTGCCACAGGATTGGGAAAGAAGGTTGTAATGGAATGCTGAGCCAAAGTGAGTTGTCCTAAATACTGACACCCATACCTGGGTAACAATGTGCCTTTTGTTGAAATAATATGATCAGAATTATCAGAATCCATTCTT
This sequence comes from Metaphire vulgaris, assembly GCA_018105865.1. Lineage (NCBI taxonomy): Eukaryota > Metazoa > Annelida > Clitellata > Crassiclitellata > Megascolecidae > Metaphire > Metaphire vulgaris. The sequence goes on along the minus strand of CM030870.1, from coordinate 799,277 downwards.
CTGTGATTTCTATTTTGTAAGGTTAGAAATTTGCTTTAAAATGGTCGACAATTGTCTCTTCTAATTAGGGCTGTGAGTTTGATGCGACGATTTTTCAGGAAATATGCGGGAGTCAGAGGTCCTAAATATATGGGGAAATATGCAGCAGTTTCCCATTTATGTGCCTCAATTTCACATTTATGTGCACATAATTGCAGAAGTTGCTGCGTTTTTTGGTGAAAAAGTGCCGATGAGCAAAGAAAGGCCATCCGGGCTGATCCCCTGTAAATCTTTGCCTGCATTAGGGAAATAGCAACAAAGTGCTATACATGTGATGAAAAGAGCTAAACTACAAATAAAATTGCCGCATATTTGTGCAGAAATCGCACGCGTGGAAAAAGTGGCTGAAAGAATTTTTAAATATGCGATCACATAATTGCATCTCACAGTCCTAACTCTTCACTGGAGTTGCAAGAGTGGTTTTGGTGCTTATATTTATTGAATTTGTTTATGTATTTTAGCAGCTGACGCAGCAGTTAACTCCAATTTCGACACATGCTGATAGTCTGATCGACCAAATCATCCCGAAAGAGCTGCTTCTCAGGTGGACAGGCTTGAAGATAATTTAGTTTTAAAAATCCTAAGTTTATTGCAGTTATTTGCTTTACTGTTGCATATGAATTTGATGTTAATTTTGTACATTTCAGTGTTTGAAGCAAATCTTGCACTGTTAAGGGATAAATTCTGACAAATACAGCATTTCTAGTAAATAAGAAATATTAAATAATGCATTATAAATACATTACTACATTTGACATATACAGTATACACTATATACTGTATATGCTGTATTTCAGTAGTGATAATTGATTTGTTTTATTGATTTTAAGAAGGCTTCATATGACGTGCTTTTTGTCCATCATCCCATTGCATTCCATTTCCATTGTCTTGTATTTCTATTATTTGTACTTCATTAATCTTAATCATTTTAGCATTGTTACGATGTAATGCCTTTTGACAGTGCTGATAGATATATTGCACAAGAGGAACAAGAATATCCAGAATGCGATGTTAACCAGTTTCTGACAAAATTTACTGTAAATTTGAATTTAATTATCAGGTTTTATTCTTATGTTTGTATTTTGTGGCTGATATGATGCCCTTCTTTCTTACCTGGTTAATCCACCATAGGGTTGTCCAGCCCAATATCCCGGATTAGATAATGAGACTATGTTTCAAATAGCACGTAAAGCAAAATTTCCTTGTGTGTGTTGTAAAGTTTCTTGGATTTTTGATTTTAGAGTATTTTCCTTTCTGGACATACTGAGTCTTTGTCGTTGTGCCAGCGTCTCCAAGTACTGGAACCAGGTGGCGCTGGATGGCAGCAACTGGCAGAGGGTTGACCTCTTCAGCTTCCAGACTGATGTCAAGGTCACTGCTTATTGATTATTGATTATTAATAATTATTTTAATTGATTTAGTTAAGAGGTTAATAATTGTAAGCATAAATAAGGACTATATACTGATTTTTAGGTACTTCTATTTTTAAAGTTAATTTTTTTATATATCTCTGTAAATATGTCCTGTTATTTCTGTCTTTGTTGATTCGTTTCTCATGAAATTCCTCTGAAGACCCAACCATGAGGACTCTTTGGATAAAATGACCTATGGATAAAATGGCCCTATAGATAAAATGACCAATTGGATAATATATAGCCCATCGGATAAAATGACCCATTGGATAAGTGGCCTTTTTGGATAAAATGACCCATTGGATAAAACACTTCTTTGAATAAAATGACCCTGTCCAACTGGTTCCCACCTTTTGGCTATGGCTAATTCAAATTTAGATTATGCCGCTACAAATATCCACCTACTGTGGTACCACTTTTGGAAGTGCTGTTTAAATTGGCAAGATTTTACTTACTTGCTTACTTACTTGATGAGGCATTTTCCTCTGTGTTTTTGCAGGGTCCAGTTGTTGAGAATCTTTCGAAGCGTTGTGGCGGCTTTCTGAAGTCTTTGAGTCTTCGTGGCTGTCGCTGCGTTACCGACGCCGCGCTAAAGTAAATCATTTAATGCAGAAACCTTGCAGTTGAATTTATCATGATTTTCCTAACGTGGTACAGCATTTGACGGCCAGATTTTCTTCGATCAAAGTAGCCAAAATGAAAAAAATGCTGATTCAGCTTTGCGTCTTCTCTTCTTTCCCTTCTATCATCTATGATGAACGATGAGTTTGATACGAGATGACTCCAGGTCTTCCTGTCTCTTGCCATGTGTGTTGCTTCTTTTCTAAGTTCAGATTTTGTTTTCCAACATCTTCTTTTTATATCATCTATCCATCTCTCAGCTTGTCTTCCTCTACTTCTGTTTCCCTCAATATGACAGTGCAGAGCTCTCCTCAGAGACAGTCTTACTTCTCCCATTATTGTCACATGTCCAAGACACTGTAGTCTTCTTCTTTGGATTTTGTCCATTGCCGTGTCCTTCATATTCGTTCTTTCTTTGATTTCTTCATTCCTGATCTTATCTCTTCTTGTGACTCCTAACATTCTTCTTAAACATGCCATTTCAAAGGTAAATGGCATGTTTAAGAATATTATTAGGAATCACAGCTTTGCATATAATTTGTTTGACGTATGTTTAATTTCCAGTTTGTATGCTTGGGCAGAACTGAGTGCTTATAAATAATGCGATTTATCGAGATTTTCTGTGTTTTTCCTGCAGAATGTTTGCACAGAATTGTCACAACATTGTTGCCCTCAATTTAAACGGCTGCACCCGAATCACAGACGCGTGAGTTTTGTCATTTTTACTTGCGATAAATTTCCACAAATCAGAGATGTTTGTTTTCATTTCCCTTTTGCTGTGATGTCTCAATCAGTGCAGGAAGATGGCAGATTGCTTACATGCTAAACAGGCACGTTGATGGAACAGCCTTACATGCAGTGTTTATTCTAGCCACCTAGACATTGGGGGGGGGGCGTTTAATATATGCGGGGGAACAGACTTTGGGGAGGTCATACTACTTGCCAAAGTGTCAAAAATATGGGGAAATTTCAAACTTTGGGGGGAAATTCCCCCAGAGAAGGTCTAGAATAAACACTGCTTACTTGCTAGAAGGTAGTGGTAAATGAGTTTTAGTTGTGAAGGTAAAACACGGATCTAGAGAAAGCAAAGGCTAACTAGTCAATGTTAATGGCATAAGCCACCTGTGTTGCTGTACACCTAATCAACCAGGGATCAGTGCCAACCCCAATGCTTCAAGTCAAGTATGGCAACCTTTGCTGTTTGCTTTGTGATGTCACAGGTCACATGACTTTTGAGTTTGTTTCCCTTTTAGACTTACTTCAGATTGAGGGTTGCCTAGTGCTTTTGTATTGGTTCAACAATGAGAATACTCTCTTGTTCCCAATCGTTCCATTGCAGTAGTAACAATAGGAATGCTGTAGTAACAATGGGAACATCATAGTGACAAATGGGAACGCTGTTCCCAACTATTCCCCACCAAATAATCTCTAGATTTGAGCTTATTCTGGAAGTTTATATGTTGTCTTAGTTTGTTAGACAAATCAGGAACTCAATTTGTTAACCTTAATGAAAGCATTGTACTTCATCTGGCATTGGTCAATTGAATGTGTGTGCATATATGTATATATATATATATATGTGTGTGTGTGTGTGTGTGTGTGTGTGAGTGAGTGTACACTTCACATATATACATGTGTATGTATGTATGTATGTTTGTATGTATTCAGAACGTGCCAGAGCCTCAGTCATTATTGTTCTCGTCTTCAGAAGCTTGACCTGGATTCCTGTCTTAACGTTACAGATCATTCGCTAACTGCACTAAGGTAGAGTGTTTGTGTGTGACTTTGTGTCAGTAGGCAGGCAATGTACTTATTTGCTCAGAGATTGACAATGAACGAAGAATCTTGTTTCGATGTCTTGTCTTGTAGTCCGGTGTGTTGATGATTGATTCTTTATTTTCTATAGAATCTTTAGTCTGAACTTAATTGGTGTTATTATTATCTTATTACCTATCCAGCATGATTCAGTGAGTTTTACTTGCACTATTAGAATGGGTATCACTGGATGTGATTTTCAAGATGGTGTCACCCACTGTTGCATGCCGTTTAACCTGTCATGAAGTAATTCTTCATAGATTTTAGTCTGTTCAGTGTTCTAGAAAAAGTGGTGGTAACTTTATTGAACCCCCCCCCTGGTGGTGGTGCTTTCCCTGTTCTTTTCCTAATATTAGGTCCCATTGTGAGGTGAGGCATGAATAATGTCAGAGTCAAATTAATAAGATCTCTGAACAATTGAAAAAAGGAAGTTTCTTGCTTGTTTTTTAGTAACATCTGTATTTTTCAGCATTGGTTGTCAAAACTTATCAGAAATCACTGTTGCTTGGTGCAACCTCATCACTGACAACGGCGTCCGTATTCTGACAACCGGTTGCACTCGACTGGCGTCATTCATTGCCAGAGGATGTCACCAGGTCAGTTGTCAAGCACCTGTTGAATTAGGCGGTCTTGAAGTCTCTGCTATGCATAATGAAGCACGAAGAACAGGTGTTAATTTTGTCTTTTCTGTAATTATAACAGACTCAATCATAAAGCATTTGATAATTATATTCAGTTGTTGAAGATGATGTGATGATCTCTTATTACTAGATGTAGTTATAAAGAGATTCAACTGTAGTTACTGGTACTTTTCATGTGGGCCAACTATCATGTAAATGTAGCTTTTTAATTACAGTCAGAATCATCTAAAGTCACTTTTCTTGACGTCACATAATTATTTATTGTGAAATTAAACTTGTTTGACTGGAAGCTTTTTGCAAAATATAATGTGGAACTATTCGTGGCAGTAGTACTAGACAGTTCGTTATATTATTTGTATTTCTGTATTTGTATTTTTCTTTCAGTTGACCGATTCTGGCTTCAAGCATCTCGGGCACAACTGTCCAGACCTTCGGATTGTTAATCTACACGGCTGCACGGCAAGTTGAAGTTTCATTTTGATGTGTTACCTCTGTAAGGTATGTTGTTGGATATAGAGGAAGATGAAAAAATATCATGTTGGCAGGGAAGAAACCAAACAAGGATGCTCTACAGATGGTGGGAGAACAAAGATCGATAATTAACACCATCAAAAGAAGACAGAGGAACTGGGCTGGACACGTGCTAAGAGGAGAAACATTGCTTAGAACAGTAATTGAAGGAAGTATATATAAGAGGAAGAAAGACAAATGGAAGACCAAGGAGAATGCTATTGGATTGGATGATGAAAACAAGATGCACAGCATTACAAACCCAATGCAGAAATCAAAGAAGAAGCAAGACGCAGAGAGGAATGGAAACAATGGAGCCCTGAACCTGTCCAAGGACAGAGAACATGATGATGATGGTGGTGGTGGTGGTGGTGGTGAAGATGATAATGATGATGATTTTTGTAAGCAGATTCCAGTAAGCCCTATATATTGATGCTCTTGGTTGTGATGATGATGATGACAACTATGATGATGATGATGTTGTTGTTGTTGTTGTTTTAGAGTGTAACCGATGAGACGATTATTAGTCTTAGCGTCGGTTGTCGTAACCTGAGAACTCTTTGTCTTTCTAAGTGTTTTGGTCTCACCGACGCGTCTCTCGTTCATCTCGGCCAGGGATGTCACCAGCTCAGGTTTGTATTCTTGGCCCAGCCACTGAAAGCGATAATAACTCACTGATAACCAACTAATATAAATAATAAATAACTGATATTGTCAAAATTAGTCTATCAAAGAGCATACTTACTTATTTTGCTATTTTTGAACAATTGTAGTTTTATCCAGTGGATAATTCTAGCCACCTAGACATTGGGGGGTAGTGTAAAATAATTTTTTGGGGGCCGAAACATTGGGGGAGGTCATACTACTTGCCAAACTGTCAAAAAATTTTTCGGGGAAATTTTAAAATTAGGGGAATTACCCCTACCAGAGAATGCCTAGAATAAACACTGGTTTTATTTATAATTTATTTAGTATTTGTTATTTGTTTTCATAAAACATTTTAGATTTAACACACTTCAGTATATTGGAGTTATTGATGGGACGAATGAAGTGGTTTTCTTGTAGAACGCTGGAGGTTGCTGGGTGTTCACAACTGACCGACAGTGGTTTCCAGGCCCTAGCCAAGGTTGGCCAGCGGAGAAAATTATAAACAGTGCTTAAATTTTGCAAAATTTTTACAGTAATGTTATATGCTATCTTAGAAACTGTCGACATAAGTGAAAAAATGACTTTGGTGATTTTGGGTTTGGGTGCTGTTGAAATTGATTTTTGTTGATCTTCCCCTGCACTGTGTTGTTTTTGTTATTCAGAATTGTCACGGAATTGAGAGATTGGACCTTGAAGAATGCGTTCTGGTGAGTTCAATTAGCCACTGTTGATTTTTTAATTGACCTATGAGTCACTAAAGATATCGTCACAATATCAATCAATCAGTCAATCAATCAATCAATCAATCAATTTCTTTGGATTATATTTTTATCATATGCATGATTGACTGTCTCGGGCTGAATCTGATTGGATGGGCTCTTGTCTTATTTAGGAGTTGTAAATTCCTGAACTTCAGAAAGATTTGGATTTTTCTTTCAGCACGTGTCTTTGATGTCTTTGGATATTTGAAATAGTTGTCTCTGAATTGATTCTGGTTTTGTTTTTCAGATAAGTGATGCAACAATAGGTCATCTTGCCTTAAACTGTCCACATTTATCGAAATTGGTGAGCAGATATTACCCGTCTTGCAAGATAAGTGGATATTTTTCAGAGATATGCTTTTGTCATGATATGGGAAAGAGAGTGAAAATTAATGTCAGTGGCTTTACATTTAAATTTGAAAATGTTTTTCATTAGCTGTTTTGCATTGGCTTAAGGCTGTCATTAGCAGATGACATTTTTTGCTTGTCATGTAAATACTCTTCTGGAATTAACAGCTGTGCTGTCCTGAATGCCGTGTTGAGGCCAAAACAAGGTCTCACCGAGGACCAGAAATTGTCATTGTCCTCATTGGTGACGGTTTACATGGATGGATCCTCTGATCAGGACTACAACATGTCTTTAGACCTTCTTAGGCATTTCGGATTTTCTGTTTTAATTGTTCGTGCACATCTCACACACACACTCACACACACACACACACACACACACACTCAAAATTCCGAAGTTTGAACACTTTTTGCTTGACTTGACTATTTTCAGCTCAAAAAACATTGTTTACTTGCTTAGTGCATACATCATGATCATGATGTTTTCTGTCCAGGAACAGGTTTAGGACTCCATTGTTTCCATTCGTCTCTGCATCTTGCCTCTTTGATAGGTCTTGTGGTGCTGTGTACTGTATATGTTTTCATCATCCAGTCCAATAGCATCTTCCTTGGTCTTTCTTTTGTCTTTCTTCCTGATATACTTCCTTCAATTACTGTTCTAAGCAATGTTTCTCCCCTTAGTACGTGTCCAATCCAGTTCCTCTGTCCTTTTTTGATGGTGTGCCATCAAAAAAGTACATACATCATTTTAAAAAATGCATGATACGTACATCTCTTACTAAATGAATAATACATATATTATCATTTACATAAAGGAGTAAGAAGATACAAATAATTCTAGGTTCATTTATAGAAGAAGCGTAACAAATAACAATTCTTGCTGATCGGAGAAGTTCTGATTTCTTCAGAGTCTTTCTCATTGTGAGTTGATAACTGACGAAGGAATCAGCCATCTTGGAGGCAGTATGTGCGCCGCCGAGTCCTTGACCGTTCTGGAGCTGGACAACTGTCCGCTGATCACAGACGCCTCCCTCAACCACCTCAACGTCTGCCTCAACCTGCAGAGAATCGAGCTCTACGACTGTCAGCTCATCACTCACACCGGAATCCACAGGCTTAAAGTTAGTCAGTCGGCCGTCATTTAAACTTCTTCCTCTAAGGTGCCATGCAGGTTGACTGCGATGGCGATCATGGACCTCCATTTCCCTCTGTCATCTGTTGTGTGAATGATGTCATTTATTCTGTAGTTTCCTCCTCCCTGTATATAGCATAAACTGTCCAGATATTTTCTCCTTTGTCTTCCTCCATCCCTTTTCCCCTCAATCTTTCCTGTTGTGACAAACTTCTCTAAACAACATCAACTGATATTGGAGAGGTCTTTCCATAGTTGGAGATACGCCATCAACATATGTAGTTAGAGCTTTATGGTAAATCAAGTGTAAAAATGCTTTCAATTGGGTTTTCATTCATGGAGATTTTTGTCTTTTTATTTTTGAAATATTGCCCTGTGTGGCACTGCGTGACCAGTTCCCGTACAAACACCAAAGTTAAGCAACATTGAGCGCGGTTAGTACTTGGATGGGTGACCATCCCAGGATTGAATCGTGGTACCAGCAGCCAACCAAGCCGTTCGTTGCTTAGGCGTTGATAAATTGGTAGCAGCGTTAAGATGCTAAAGTAAAACGTGGGTCTGGAGAAAGCAATGGCAAGCTACTCTAGATTAATGACGTAAGCCACCTGCATCGCTGCTTGCCTAGCACACGGAGATCAGTGACGGACCCTACGCTCGCTCGAGTACGGGACTAACCTTTTTATTTTTGAAATAATATCAACAGATGTAGGTTGCTGACTCTCAAGAAAGTTGTCGATTCTAAAGTGTATAACCGGTAGTCAGTTTTTTATCCAGGCCTGTTAGGGGGAGATTCCCCCCCCCAAAGCCTCAACATTCTCCCCAAAATCTCAGCACTTACAAAATTTTGCATTAAACCATGTCTTTTCTCCTCCAGCCAAGTCAATTTCCCCCCTAAAGGCCTCAATTCTCCCCTCCCAAAGGCCTGGAGTCTGGATAAAACACTGCCGGTGGTAATGGCTCAAATTCTTTATTCAATAAATAAATTCAATGAAGCCTAGACTCTTAACTGGTGTTCATCTCTTTTGTATTCTTCAAATGATGTCAGTAAACTGCTACCAAGCAATTTTAACGTTAATGGTTACTTGTTTGGAACATTTGGTTGTTTTAACGTCGATGCATACTTTATGTTGGTGTTTTTTGTCGCATTCTAGAATCGAAACTTTATCGAAACTTTTCTTTCTGTTTAGACTCACTTGCCGAATGTTCGAGTGCACGCGTACTTTGCTCCTGTCACTCCTCCGCCATCTGTTGGTGGTGGAAGGCGTCGCCTGTGTCGCTGTTGCGTCATTCTTTAGAAAACTTCAGTCCGTGGCCAGTGGCTGTGCCGTCATCTGAACTGCATATGTAATGTTAACACGTCGACATTTATGCGCTTTGCCGTTTCGTTTTTGCGGAATTATTGCGAAATTCGGCAGAATTATCTTGAAATTTCGGTCGGCCGAAGTTTGTGTCGCATTTGTGTGCGTGAAGTTATATGGCGATCTTTTTCCTAGTATTTACGGACTTTGGAAGTTGAAATTGCAGAGTTGATGTGATTTACGTTACAGTCGTTTACGTTGATTCATTGTAAGATTGTAAGTGCGTCTGTTGCAGGGATCAACCACATTTTCATTTGTGATTTAAAAGTTTGTTTTTGGTTTTTCGCCACGATCTGTGTTTCTGTTTGTAGTTTTAATTTCGACAAGTTCAAAATTAAGTGAATAATTAATTTTTTAAGTGAGTGTTATTTTGTTTGGGATTGTGTGAAGTGTTGGTCCGGGGATTTCAGCAACGTTTGCTTTTCTTATCAAATGTCGAAGGCATTCTTCTTTCTGCCTTTGCCTTAACAATTAACCACAGTCCACTTCCTCTTGCCCCAATGTATGGGTGCCCATGGTTAACGTTATGCTGTTCCTTAATAGAATACGCAGAGCAAATAGTCCATTAAAATCCGGGTCATCTGTAATTAATCCATCTGGCAGATTGAGTCTATGCAGTGTTTTTAGAATGTGACAGTGGCTTATTCTTTTTTTGTAGCGTCTTTACATAGTAGGTTTTTTGCAATCCAATTGCATGTCAGAGCCGAACGCCGTCTGTTTCGGATGTTTCTTTGAATTTGACTGGAATCAGTTTCTCTTGAGTCTTACTTACTTATTTATTTTTTGTCACAATGTTGTCGTGATTTCTGTTCTGCTTTGGAACCTTTCAACGTGGATCGCTCTCCACTCTCCCTAGAACTGGACTTTTTCCACCCCAAAGTGAATTAAATGTTGCAAAACTCTCAACTGCACTGCGTGTAACACATCGTATCCAAGTTTGACTGGCCAAAAGACCTCATCACTTACTTTACACTGAACTTGATATTTTAATTTTGTAATTGTGAGCAAATTATTTGTAACATATATTTCCGTTTCCTTGGTTATCACTGACACGGCCTGTGCTCACCCCTACATGGGATAGAAGGTCCCACCATTTATAAACAGCTTTCAGTTTCTTTTCACTTCAGCGGCCATTTGTATGCTGTTGTTAAGTAACACGTGATTGTGATTTCAATTTCATTCAAGGTTTGAAGATTTAGTCTTGTCTTACAAATCTGTTAAAATATTAGTTAATACTCAAAATACTGGTTATAATAAGTTCAAGTGTTAAGCATCACAATAATTGTTGTCAACATTGTTGTTATCTTTAGGTTTGTTAACATCTTTGGTTGAGGGCCGTTGTTATTGTTAACTGAACCCGTTTGTCTTTAAAATTCATGCCTGATTCAACATTGACGTACCATATATACTCGCAGATAAGTCGACTGCGTTTTAAGTGAATTTTAGAGCATAAATTTTTCGACTTATCCGCGAGTATATACGGTATGTGAAGTTACATATGGATAGATTTCTCTGCCTCGTTGTGTTCTAACCGATATGTTGATTTCTTTATGATGAATGTTATGCAGTTATAGAGCTTTTGATTGTATTGTTTGTCAGAACTAATCAAATACATTCTGCTGTATTATGAATTGCATATTTGAAAGAAAATTTGATTCTCTTCAATTGGAGGAAGGGAAGAGAGAGAGTGACAGAGGAAGGCTGGTGTTTATGAGTATTTATGTGGAAAATTTGGAAGTGATTTCCTTTTGATTTCATTGATGTTTTATGATGTGCAAATGCTGGTGTGGTTGTGCTGCTGATTCTGGTATTTTTTGCTTTCTTCTTAGGGTCTATGCTGCTGTTGTTGATGTTGATAGGCTGCAGTGATTACATGTAGTGATGGATCTAGAGGGCTGTTATTGACTGGTTAATATCTTTGTTGCTTGAGCCACCCACAGAAGCAATTAGATTTTTATGGCGTCTTAGAAAGCGAACGCAACCGTTCAAAGGTGCCGTAGCTGCTTCGCGCTTGAATCGTTCTTCGTGCTTTCTCTGTGCCAGAACTTTTGTGCTGCTATTGTACTACTGCCAAGTTGTACATTCAACATGGCTGTCTACATGTTAGGAAATTGTCTGTATTCAATCTTCCTTGTGGGCTTAAATTAAGAGCACCATCGCCAGAAGTCATTCGGAATTATAACTGCATGCTACAAAAGCAATCGATGAATTTTTCAAATACCATAGTTTAGGGTAAATCAGTGTAGAACGTGAAGTCAGGCTGACCAAGTGTATAATGATGGATTTACATATGTGTCTTTTCTTCTTCCGTGCTATGTGGAACCATTGAAAGTGAATTTTTTTGGTGTCGTATAGTACTGTGCATTCTTGCTTTGTATTTAAGTTTTTATTCTGTAGTACAGTCGAGTCTCCTTATAATAACGCCTGTTACAGCGGCTGCCTACTTATGTCGACACAACAGTGACAGGGTTGACAGTTTTCATGTAGTAATCAGGCAGATGGTTTCCATTCTGATTGGATGTCTAAAATGGGGCTCTGCTGTATTATTATTATTATTATTATTATTATTATTATTATTATTATTATTATTATTATATTATACACTGTAAGTTAAAACTTGTGTGGTAACTCATCTAGGATGAAAACCAGGCCATTAACAAATTCTGGGTCACTCAGTTTCCTAACCTGATATAAATCTATGGGGTAGTTTAATTGGGTAAACAAATCATATACATACAGTAGAACCTCGTTATATCGAAGTTCAAGGGACCATGATAAATACTTTGATATATCCGAGGTTCATTATATCAGATTCCTGTATCATTAACACTGTTTTGGCGGGACCGGCGCTCAAACTTCGATATAAACGGGATTTCGATATAAGCGAGTTCGATATAACGAAGTTCTATTGTATTAGGGAGCAATTATAATTTATAATATTTATCAGTTATTGTAAATATTTAACTTACTATAGAGTATTACGGACATTAATTTTGACTTACTTTGGTCTGTTATTTTGCTAAGGACCCTTTTTAAGCATAGGTCTGGGTCAGTTTCCCAATTGTCCCCCTCTCCCCCCACTTCCCTCTGACAGGGTCTGATGAACACAGAACAGTGGCTAAATTATCATAACAGAGATTTTCGTTTCCATTGAATTTGTTGTCCAAACAGTCTTTAGTCTTTGACTGAGAAACGGTGTCTTATAGTGAATAATTATGACAGATTTCTCAGTGTGCAAAATAAGCTTTGGAACAATTATGTCTTTCGATGACCAAAAAGTATTTCATGTTATGCGTGTGTATATTTGCATATCCTGGGTACAATAACTTTTAAAAATAATTTTGGTGCTTTAAGGAAATGCTAACGCTGCCGACCGTCCTTTAAGGCGCTATATAAATGCCCTGTTACTTATTAAAATTGTGATATTGATCTTTTATTACCAACAGCTTCCAAAATCGTTCAGAATATTATTGCTTGGCTTTCAGTTAACTGATCAAATCTAAATTGTTTTGAGTCAACTTTGCAGAATTTTTGGATTCTTTTATCCATAGCATGATTTAAAGTGGCTTGGGTGGCATTACTGCCTGGGTGCAAAGCCACTATAGGGGCGCCAACGGGGCTTTAACCTCGCTCCAGCGCATAACCCACTCCTCCTTTTTCTCCCCATGCACTCTCATTTGCTGCTTCACAGTTTGAATGTTAATTTTAGCTGTGCATACATTGTTGTTCTTAATGACCAATTGCATGTGAAGATGATTGTTTTCTGGCGTAAGTCCTGAATCATGAATGTAATGTAATTTCACAGTCTGATTTGTAACCTGTAAACGAAAATGAATTTACTGATCAGTGTGATGCTGACTGTGTATTTTGATTATTTTAATTGGGTAAATTTTGGTACAGAATGCTTCCAAAGCACAGGCTTCCAATTGCAATTGTTACGCCAGACAGACAGACAGTGTTTTATACAGGCCTGTTAGGAGGGGAGATCCCCCAACCTAAAAATTCACCCCAAAAATCCCAGCACTTACACAAATTTTGCAAATTTTATGTCTTTTCCCTTCCAACCAAGTCGATTCCCCCTCCCCCCGAAAGCCTCAATTTCCCTCCAAAGGCCTGGAGTCTGGATAAAACACTGGAGACAGAGAGAGAGAGAGAGAGAGAGAGAGAGAGAGAGAGAGAGAGAGAGAGAGAGAGAGAGAGAGAGAGAGAAGAGGGCGAGAGAGAAGAGGGCGAGAGAGAAGAGGGCGAGAGAGATGAGGGCGAGAGAGATGAGAGACAGATAGGCAAACAGAAGGGGAGACAGAGGAGCAGAGACAGAGACTCAGTGACAGACAGACCGACAGACAGAGACAGAGCAGACACTATAGATATAGAGAGACATTAGAGAGACACTAGATATAGAGAGACAACGACAGAGACTCAGTGACAGACAGAGACAGCGACCAGTAGTAGCATCTGCCGCCATTATTGCGGTGCTTCTGAAGAATGGATGATTTGAAAGTGTTTGTTTTAATGCATTGTTCGTTGATGATAGGTACTCCATGAAAAGTACGTTACCTCATCAGCGTCATCATCGGATACTAGAAAGAGTACGCCACACTCATGGTCGTCTAGCGCTTCAACAACTGATACTCAGAATAACCCTAGTTAGAAGTAGGGAGTCCGGGTCCCTATTCGAGCCTATAGACAGTCGTGAACAGGGGCGTAGCGACGGGGTTATATCGGTATATATATATATAGCATACCCCCAAATCATTATATAGCATATACCCCCAAATCAGACTACCTTGAAATTTGTGATGTGTTTTTAAGATTTTCAAAGTTTTTAAGATTTATACCCGCCCGCCCCTCACATTATCCCCCCCCCGCCCAAATCAAATTCCTGGCTACGCCCATGGTCGTGAGATTTATAATAATCTGTATTCGTGACAAGCACAGCATCAAGTATAGTATACAATTTATTTATATATAGTATAGCTACTAGTATACAATTTATAATACTATATTATTTCCGGTAGCGCCATTTTGGCTGCTTGCACGGGTCTGTCCGTGCTTCGGAATGTCGCCGTTCTTGGCAACCTATTTACCGACGTCTTGCGCTTATTTCTTTGCGCTAATCGCGCGGATCGTCGCTTAGCCGTCGTTTTCGAAAGCGGTCGGCGATGGTCTTTGCGTCTTCTCTGCGCCGAACGCTCGGATTCACGTCGCCCGTGTCGGCGTGGTTGGACCGCCATTTTGAGCCACCAGTCACTCGACGGAGCCTTTTCCCAGGCCATAAAGGGCAAAGACTGTTCCGGTTTCGTGCGCGGAATTCCATCTTCAGTCGGTTCCCGTCACGTTCGGCGATGGATTACTGTCTCGCAGATGACCGCCCTCAAGGATTCGCCGCCTGATTTTCGCCACGCGGAGAATTCTCCCCAGCATCCATGCGGTCCTTCAACATCCTTCTGCGTTTTCGCTGACTCTTCGACGGAACGTCTTCTTGCGGAAGACCGCCTTCTGAAGGGTTCACTGCCCGATTTCAACACGGCAGCGAACTCTTTTGTGCCATCTGAGCGGACTTTCCTCAAGACAAACAATCTTCCGTTCCATGTCGATTTGTCAGCGTTGTTGACATATTATTCATTCCACATATCGCTCTTTGACTTTGGCCTTCGCCATGCTACGGCGCTATAGAAGTTGTCCAGAACCATAAACCATAAACCATACAAACAAGGAATAACACAAATCAACTGAACAAGGCTAAATAGTACAGTACCCCAGTACAGAGTAGGGTAGAGCAGGAATTTGATTTGGGCGATCTCCCCTAAAATAATAACCTAAACTTTTTAGGGAGACCCGTCACTGGTCTTAGTTGGGGGTCAACAGTTTTTGACATTATTATATAGAGCGGTCACTGAAAGTTGACAGTTGCTGACAAGGGGGAGGGGTCAAAAATTGCCCAAGAATTGTTGACATAATTAATGGACAGCCCCTCAGTTTGGGGGTGGTATAGGGTGATTGGCGATGTGCTGTCATGAGGGCAAAGCTGAGAGCTCGAAATGCGCTCCAAATCTTACGATTTGAGTCTTTAATTACCCTAAGACCCTAAGTTAGGTCGGACAAAGTTGACCTGCAAAATGATACCCCCCTTTTCAAAAACCCTACTACGCCTTCTAGGGTCTGTTTGCCAGGGCACGAGTGTTGATCAAACATTGGAATGCTATTGGCTCTCTTTCAACGCCTCTTATGGCTGTGGAGTGTGGACGTGTCACGTGGGTGTTTTGGCCATAAAATTACTCCAATTCCTGCGAATGCCATTTTCTAATTTTCACAAAAGTTTAACTTCTATATCTAGTGTTTAACGAGAAATTGTGTCTCATATAAGTTACGGAATTTGAGCTATAGAATTTGATTCTAAGATGTTGATGGAAAATCCCCCCCCCCTATCCGCAAAGGCGAGGTCAGGAATGTGATTATGGGGGATATAATGCAGGCACGCCCGAAGTGAGGGTGCAGCTGCACCCCCTGGAAAAATGTAGGGGTGCGGTGCACCCCCTGGAAAGTAGATGGTCTGCACCTCTTCCAGCTAAAATTGGCCCAAAATTTTTGCCAAGAATCGCCAAAAATTTGCTAAAATTGACCCAAAATTGCTAAAACTGGCCCAAAAATTGCCAACAATTTGCCAACAATTTGCCAAAAATCATCTCGCATCCAAGAAAAGTGTGAAATGACTCTATTGATTTTACCTGGAGAAAATCTGCACCTCTGCTGAAAATTCGTTCCGGCGGGCCTGATATAATGTGATTTGGGGGTATAAATCTTTAAAAACTTCGAAAATCTTAAAAACACATTGAAAATTTTAAGGCAGTCCGATTTAGGGGTAATATAATAATGTGAGTTAAAGTGGTTTATGGTCGAGGCTAAGTAATCCTGTGTAAAAAGTTAAAAACCACTGATGTAACCATCTGCATTCAATAACTTTAGTTTATCGAAATAGCCTTTGAATCCGTTTACTGTTTCAACTGTCACTCCCACCTCGTCCAAACTTATCCATTTGTCCACAACCCTTAGGGGTATATATATACTGATGTTGCCCCCGTAGCTACGTCCCTGCCTATCCGGCCTTTATGCGACACTGCCCCCTGCCCCACTCTCGACGGGCCTGCGTATATATAACACAAGCGTACGTTTTACACGTTCCTCAAGTGTTTTCGCATTACTGTATCCGGTGCAATAGTCCCTTGTTGAGATATGGAATCAGACAGGGATTTCTGTAAGTGAGAGCGAATATAATATAATTGCTGTAATAACCATTTTCAAAACATCGGAAAATAGAACACGATGAAAGAACAGATGTAAGAGCGGTCTGAGTGGCCCATGTCTTCGATGTACAGAAGAATTTCGTTATAACGTACTTTTCGGGTCTGTGAAATTTAGGACGCTATATCCGAGATACGTTTTATCCAGGGGCGTAGCCAGGCATTTGATTTGGGGACAGTAGCGTCATTTCGCACTTTTTTGGGGGGCAAGATAATTTTTCGGCCAATTTTGCAAATTTGTAAATTTTTGACATTTTTGCAGATTTCTGGCAAGTTTTTGTGATTTTTTGTTCATTTCACATTAATTTGTTTGTTTAATACATTATAAATTATTTCTTCATTTCCTTGAGGACCACGGCCCCCTGCCCTCCCCAAATGCGGAGGCGCATCAACACGGGACCTTACATACATTGCGGTGAGTTATAGGCCAAACGAGTGTATACGTTAATAACCGAGTCCGTTATAACGAAGTTCTACTGTAGTGATTTCGCTATTTGTTCGTTGTTCGGTGATATTGTTTTTCAGACCATAAAGCTGTTCGGTTTGGCTTCGAGTAACAGCCTTTGAAGATCGACCGACGATACTTATAGCACAAAAAAAGATTTATTTGCGGAAATATCGTATACATAAAAACATCGCAGCAGCCAGGCGCGCGCGAACGAGTATTTGCTGATTCTTAGGCATACGGAGGACAGGGCGGGAGATTGGCCGAGTGGTAACGGCACTGGAGTGCAGATCCGAAGGCCACGGGTTCGATGCCCGCGAGTGGTAATAAGGTTCACGCGGACTTCACTCGCCAGATGGCAGCGGCATGTGTGTGTTGCCGTGAGTCAAGCAGGCACGCTACACATTACACTGGTCTCGTATACAGTGGCGTAGCCAAGAGGGTTTGGGGTTAAATCCCCCTTGGCTGCAGAAAACAACATTTTTAATGAGTTTCTATACATTTTTTTTGAGACGCGATTTTGGGGTGAAACTCCCCTCCCGGCTATAGAATGTAGAATGTATAAGAGGTGATGACATTTTTTGCTTGTCTGCACCTGGAAGGAAAAATTACGAGAAGGAAAGATGAGGATGACTTATTTTTGCTTGTCACGATTTTTTTCGAAGTTGGTCACGGTCAAACTCAACCCCCCCCTTCCGGAAATCCTGGCTACGCCACTGCTCGTATGTACACCTGTATAGCATTGGACGTTGATGGCCTCTGTCTGTCTGTCTGTTTGCCTGTCTGTCTTTCTGCCTGTCTGTTTGCCAGTTTGCCTGTCTGTTTGCCTGCCTCACTACCTGCCTCTCTGTATGTCTGTCTGCCCGTCTTTCTGCCTTTCTGTCTGCATATATCAGATATAACGTATCTATCTGTCTGTCTGTCTGTCTGTCTGTCTGTCTGTCTGTCTGTCTGTCTGTCTGTTTGCCTGTCTATCTGTATGTTTGCCTGTCTGTTTTTTTGCCTGTCTGTCTGTCTGCCTTTCTGTCTGTTTGTATGCCTGTCTCTCTTTCTCTGTGGTGAGTAGTTTAATGTCTTGGATTTTTGTGCAGTTCGTTGTCTGTTGCTGAAAAAAATCGTCGACTGATTGAAGAATCACCCGACGAAAGTGTGCGTTGACGCTTTCTTCTCTGCGGTGTTTTTTTTTTTAGTCGAGCGAATATTTACAATCCGCGGAAGATTCTTCCCCTGAATACCGGCTCTTTTTTCATCCGTTTGGCTGGCGGTAGATAAAAAAGACGGAAAGAAATAACAGAGAGAGACAGTTTCTGCGCCTCCACTTACAGTGCAGAGTAAATTGACACTCGGTCGGGATGGAAGAGTTACAAGCTCCATCCAGTCCTCCACCGAAACCACTCGAATAACAACCGAGTCTTAGGATTCCACAGACACCCAGCAGAACACCGATTAGCCAGACAGAGATTCGGTTCTTACAAGACGCTGAAACTGAAACTGGCAAATACCAGAAGCGTCATGAAATTGGATGGAAATGAGGAAACTGGGGAGGGAGGAGGGGTGTTCGAAGCAATTACTTTGGCATCAGCGGCATACCTATGGTATTTGCAGGGGCGTAGCGACGGGGGAGATATATCGGTATATATACCTCCACAAAAATCAGACTACCTTAAAATTTTCAAAGTGTTTTTAAGATTTTCAAATTTTTAAGATTTATACACCCCTCCCCTCAAATCACATTATACCACCAAATCAAATTCCTGGCTACGCCCCTGGATATTTGTCTATTTGGGGCACAAAAATTAAACTATTAGGCTAAGAAATCTTTGATTACCAAGTCATGGCATTTTATTGACGCAAGATTTGAACTGCATTGAAAGTTAACAGCTGTTGACAATTAAGGGGAGATAAATATTGTCTAAAAATTATTGACTTAATTAATGGACAGCCCCTGTGTCATTTTGGCTTCTGAATCTTTTTGTTTTCAAACTGCGACGGCAAAGGCATTCACCCCAACAAATATCAGCCTCTACTTCTGCCTTTTGTTGCACTGGAAGATATCCGTTTGATCGTAGCATCTTCATAGATAGGCCTATTGATTTCACGCCATCACTTGTCAGTGACTTCGTCCACTTTTACCGATACCTAAGACCGTTATTGGTCAGCTGGAAGCGGAAAAAGATGCTACACTATCTACACCTGAAGCATGTCACACAGTACAGCCATTTGTTGAGTCACCGGAAGATGTTCGACCATTTCCAAGAGCCACTACTGTCCGTGATAAGTCAAAGAAGCCAAGGAAATCTGGGGCTCGTCCACAAATGACGTAAACGCGCCTAGGGGGTGTGTGGGTCCGGACATTTGTTACAAAGTGTGACGAGGGGAGGGGTTCCGTAAATGTGACGTAACGCAACAGAAAATTTTAAGTGACGACCTTTTTTTCTTCTTTTTGCTTGTCAGGGTATTTGGAGAGAGAAAATGCAAAGATGGCCTTTTTGCTTGTCAGTATGTTTGGAGAGGGAAAATAGAAGGATGAATGAACTTTTTTTATTTGTCAAGACTTTTCGGAAGACGAAAAGGGGGGGTCGGCCCGTTGTTACGTCATACTTTAGGAATCTGACATTTTGTTACGTCGTGTTACGTAGGGGAAGGGGGTCAAAAAGTGTCAAAATCGCGTTACGTCATTTATGGACGACCCCTGGACAATCAGCTGTGTATACTTACACGCCCCCCGTGAAGAATGAGGTTGCAAATCAGGCCCTAAAGAAACCCCCGAAGTCCAGAATAAAAACAAAAAGCAGCGACAGAGGATCACGAAGAAACTTAACGAAGAATTATTTCAGAGCGAAAGAGAATCAATTGTAGATCAGCAAAGGCGGCTCAATTTTAGGTGACTTCGTCTCAGATGAGCAATTACATGCACAGTGTATATCAGGAAATGGAGTGTAAGAATTGAAGAAGTCAGATGAAGCTGTCTCTGATGGAGGATCAAATGAGAATTCCTATCCAAGTGTCAAAAAGCTTCATGTGAACGATCACATTCTTGTTCCTGGCTACGCCACAGGCAGTGGCGTAGCCAGGATTTCCGGAAGGAGGGGTGGTTGGTTTTGACTTTTGACCATAAATAACTTTCGAAAAATCTTGACAAGCAAAAAAAGGCCATCCTAAGTATCTATCCTATGTTTTTCCTTCTAAAATTGTTTCTTTTCAGATGCTGACAAGCAAAAAATGTCGTCACGCCTGTGGCGCTTAAAATTTTTTATCAGCAGCCCCAATGGGGTTTTGACCCTCAAAACCGCGTCCAAAAATAAAAAATGTATGGAAACACATTAAAGAAATTTTTTCGTCCGCGCCCAAGAGGTTTTAACCCCCAACCCCTCTCCTGGCTGCGCCAATGTTCACATGTAATTTTCGCAAATTTTTACTTGCATTTTGAACTAAAAATGTTTATGTTGATGTTTTGTTGGCCTGCATGATTTACTGCCATGTTTTATTGTCTACTAGAACAAGTCACAATTCATACTATCTTCTTAGTCTGTCATAAAGTGTCAAACTATATTTTTATGAAATAAAATCTCAAGTCATGAACTAAAATAAGCAAATGGTCTCTTCTCAAAATGTAGAGCATCAAAAGAGAGCTTCACTGAAAAATACAGAGCCACGAGTGACTCACACTGTAGCAATAGAAATATCTCCAACTGCTATTTCAAACTAAATTGACACAAGTGACATCTTAATACAGCTTCAGCTGTTTCCATCATCGAAAAATTAAAAATTAATCTGAATTCTGAATGTTCCATAGCAGCTTCAGTCATAAAAACAGTCAACTGAAACATGGGGGCGCCACAGGGTGGACCAGGTGGGCCATGGCCCACTCTATATTTAGACCCAATGGGCCACAATGTGTTTGGCCCACCCAATTTCAATTGGCAAAGTACAATGTTTTGTGACACTAATAACCGCAAATCTGCAATATGTTGGCATAATATTGCAATTTAAATAATTGAGATGTCACAGATGTGGAAGACCACTCGAAATTATTATATTTATATAACCATTTAACTGTGTTTTTTCAATGATCGATTGATCGGGGAATGGACGTTGGAGGGGAAGGACGTTTAACTCTAGGGACGGGAAGGGAGGGAAGGAGAGGGAATGGGTCCAGGGCTGAGGGCTTCAGGCCCCATGGGAGGCAAGGGATTGGATTAACCAAATTCATGTTGCTAACTGGCAACTTGCCATGTTGGCCCACTCAATATTTGGCTCGTGGACTCAGAGATGGACATGGGTTGGGTTAACCATGGGTTGGGTTACTTGGGTTGGGTTGGATTGGGTTGGGTCATAAATTTAGTTGTGGTGGGTTGGGTTGGGTTGGGTTGCAAAACGCTGATTTGCACGTGGCACAGTGCAACATATACTGTAATAAAAATGGTTATCGTTTTCCGCATTTTCAAACAAATTTCCGCCGAACTGTCGCTGGCAATACTGGCTTATGACGGCTATTAACTAAGCGATTGGCAATTATATTCAGGGCTGTCTTGAAGCCCTGGTTCTATTGATCAAACACAGTTGTTCCTATATAATAAAGCATTAAAGGCATAAGTCTATATACCTCCTTTGATGCATAAAACCCCTCGCCGTTGAGGCCGTTGCTTTCTCGATATTGTGCAGCGTCAAAGGTAGATGTTGATCCGCAGCCACGAGATATTTGCCTTGGAAGTAAATAATTCAAGACATTGGAATCGAGAGTCGAAATTGATGAAAGAAGGTTATTATATAGTAACTTTCTTTGAACCATCCACTGTAAATCCATCTTAATCCTTAATAACATTTACTACTGCGTGGGAGTGCGTGCTCTCTATGGTTCCTTATTCGTTAGTCTTTCAACATTTGAAGCTGAATTTTAGATAGTATAAGTACAAATTATAACACGGACGTCAACCTTCCTCTGCACGCCAATGATAATTATAATGGCGGAAAACATAGGCCCTACAGCAGCGGTTCTCAACCTGTGGGTCGACGGGGTCGAATGACGATTTGCCAGGGGTCGCCTGAGACCATCAGAAATATGTGGTTGTCTCTTTTCTTGTTATTGTACAAAATTTCCTCAGTTAGTTAACGTACTAGTTGTTTTACTATAATTGTCATTCGAGGCTAGATATGGAGACAATTAAATAATAACGATTTCGAACATTTTGATTGTCGTAGCATTATTATTTTTAGCAGTTTACAAACCTAATTTGACCGTTGGGGGTCGCCAATCATGGGGAATTGAATTAAACTATAAAGGTTGAGAACCGCTGCCCTACAGCGACATATGAGAGGTAATTTTTAAAATGATTTGTATGCAGTAATTTACAAATTGTTGCTTAGCAATAAATTTGCTGAATATGTTTACTGAAGCTTCAACTTGGGTTGGGTTGGGTTGGAGATTTGATGGGTCGGGTTGGGTTGGGTTCTAAAAAATGGACCCATGTCCATCTCTGCGTGGACTGGTATCTGTCCAATCGAAGAACACAATGAAACAGCTGTCTTAGGCTTATTCGTTCAATTTCACTCGACTATGACTTAAACTGAGAATTCTTCTTCTTCGTATGATGTCAAAATAGAATCAGGCCCTTGTCGCTGTGGCTAATGTTTCAGGCTTTCAGCTTTATATAACTACTGCTGCTGCTGCTGCTGGCCAGTGGCGGTTCCACGTGGGGGATGAGTGGGGATGCATCCCCACCGGACTTCCGAGCATACTTTTTTGCTTGTGAAACCTATTTTTGGGTAAAAGTCTAGTAAAACTAACTGCGATTTACCTTTTATTGCTTGTCAACCTATTTTTCGGTAAAAGTGTAGTCAAATGAGGGATAAAATTCCCCCTTTCAGCCTAAAAGATTTTGACATAATTTTAGGGGTCACCGAAAGTTTGATAGTTGCTGACAAGGGGGGAGTAAGGGTCAAAAATTGTGGAAAAATTGTTGACGTAATTAATGGACAGCCCCCTGTCTAGTATATCATAGATCACGGAAGCCCAAAATGACGCTGTGTGGCTGGAAGACGTCTTGTGATAAATCAACTGATGGCGTGATGTGTTATAATTGTTGTTGCCTTTTGTCTTGTAGTATTCTGAACCAGTTAGCTGCCGGCGGATGCGTTCTTACTGCTCTCGGTGCGAATGTCCCTTGCGTTCGGACCATCCTTTGGCTCATCCCTTCGGCCTCTCCGCCGCTCGCATTTGCCGAGACAGCGCTTTGGCTAAATGGGAAACCGATGGCTGTCTGTGCTGGCGTTCCTCTGCCAACAGAAGCGTTTTAGAGAAATTGTCAGAAAAAGCAGGTGCCAGATAACAGCACTTGTCGACATGAACGCTCTGAGTTTAACTGCACCTAAATTCGCTGATCAAAGGAGGAGCTAGCTAGGTGTGTTTGTATAGGTGAGCACAGAACATATGCACCTCGTACCTGAGTTCTGTCTAATCGGATATTTAAATATAGTCTGTGAAGTCTCACATTTATTTTAATTTGTATCTTATGCTATTACCTAATTATAAATGAATTTATTCCTTTTTTCCATGTTTAACTGCATTTCGACAATTAGGGATTTATACCTAACTAGGCCTACTACAGTATCACTATATTGTCTTATTACATGTACACTATGCATGCTTACATTATGTCTCGCAATGAGTATTCTATTGCAACGGTAGGTAGGCGTTGGGTTCCGGCGCTTATCTCCGGCCTGGGCAATCACTGATGTACCCTGTAGGCTGCATAAGCCAATAATCTGGAGTATTTTGCCATTACTTTTCCCAGACTCACGTTTTACATCGCAGCTCAACGGTGCTTCTCATTTTACCAACGCCTTCTAGCGAGTCTGGCTGAGTCGACCTTAGGGCTCCTGTGGGTCTCGAACCCGCGACTATCTGCTCTATTGTCCAACGTTGTTACCACTCTGCTATCCCATCCGCCCTTACTGTCGTAGATTAAATTAACTCTAGAGTTAAACGTTGCTATGGAGTGTCACTTTCTATGCCTCAGAAATCTGGACTTTCCAGATGAAGGACATACAAAAGCTGGAAGCATTCGAGATGTGAATATATGGAGAAGAATGGAAAACATCAAATGGACGGACAAGAAAACAAACGACAAAGTACTAAAGATGGTGGACGAACAAAGATCGATAATTAATCAGTACCATCAAAAAGAAGACAGAGGAACTGGATTGGACACGTACTAAGAGGGAGAAACATTACTCAGAAGAGTAATTGAAGGAAGTATATTAAGGAAGAAAGACAAAAGAAAGACCAAGGAAGATGCTATTGGATTGGATGATGAAAACAGATGAACAGCATCACAAAACCTATATGCAGAAATCAAAGAAGAAGAAGCAAGATGCAGAGAGGAATGGAAACAATGGAGCACTGAACCCATCTCCCAGGACAGAGAACATGATGATGAGAGTTAGATCACGTATCTTTCTGCTTCTTTTCTCATAGTCTGCCTATAGCTGCGCTCCTACACTCTCACTCTAAATGATCTCTGTCCTTGCCCGACTGACCTGTTAAGCCACGTAAGCCACTTTCAGCTTTTCGCCTATAGTTATTTTAACGGTAGATTAAGCGCCTAGGAATAAGCAGCTACTATGGTACCTGCTTTCGAAAGTGCTATAGAAATTCACAATATCTTGCTTACTTACTTACTTATGCTAAAGTCTTTAAATGTATGCTTGATGTTGTTTTTGGGCTTTTGAATTGAAGAAGAAACTCCTGTTGTCGTTTCCTCGGAGAAAGAATCTTAACTTGAGCGTCTGAGAATGGAAACCCAGTTGTCTTCTAATTATCAACGCGAATACCTTTGATGATGCATTCGACGGAAGATGATTCTTCCTCTGCGTATCAGACTCTGGGGGGTCCTTGGAGTGAGACGACGACGGAGGACTACAGCATCACGGAAATCGTCTCTTCCGTCCGGATCTACCGCGTGGAAACAGAGCCTCCGTTCCTGGTGGACGTCAACGGGGTGGTGTCGCCGCTGCTCGTCTTCATCACCGTGACCACCAACAGCTTCATCTGCCTCGTCCTCCTCAAACAGCACATGCGGACTCCGACCAACGCGCCTCCTGGTGGCCATCGCCGTAACCGACGCCCTGACGGGTCTGTGGCCCCTGCCCGGCTACGTCTTCTTCTACTCCCTCGGCAACTGCTTCGACTGGGTCCCGGTCGACTGGTGCCGTCTCTATCCGAGTCTGACCGAGTACCTGCCGACGATAACGCACACCGCCTCCATCTGGCTGACCGTTCTGCTGGCGGTGCAGAGGTACGTTTGCGTCTGTCACTCCCAGAGGGGCAGACGGTGGTTCTCGCGGCCCAGAATCATGGCAGACGTCGTCGCAGTCGTCGTCGCAGCCGCCCTGACTCACGTCACGCGGTTCTTCGACGAGACTTACGTCGCCGTGACGGTGACGTCACGAATGAATCCGAACGTCACGATGACGTCATGTACCAGGCGTCTGGTTCCGTTCGTCGCGAGGAACGTGTACGTGTACTTTGGCGTGTACTACTGGTTCCGTGTTGTGTTCGTCAACCTGGTTCCCTGTGCGTCGCTGCTCGTCCTGAACGTCCTGTTGATCATGACGCTCAGGACGGCGCAGGAGAGGAAGGCGAGGCTGGTGGCGAGGCAGAGGTCGAGCAGCAGCGGCGGCGGCGGCGGCGGCGCGGGTCAGAGGTCAGCGGACGGCCAGAGCACGACCCTGATGCTGGTGCTGGTCGTCGGGCTGTTCCTGTTGGTGGAGTTCCCTCTGGCGGTGCTCTTCATCGTCGACATCCTCCAGAACACCTTTCCGTCCTCCGTCATCCTCATGAGCGACGCTGACCTCACCGTGGCGTCTCACGTCGTCAATCTCGTCATCCTCTTCAGCTACCCGGTCAACTTCTTCATCTACTGCTCGATGAGCCGTCAGTTCAGAGACACCTTTGCGCGGATGTTCGTCCGGAAGAAGAACGCGGCCGCCTCACCTGAAACGCAGTGCCTGTCCCTGGCGACGGATGCGGCTCCGTACAGCCTCCAGCCCCCATCCGCAGTCGCCATGACGACGAAATTCTGACGTCACACTCTCGATCGAACGTCTAAGAACTTTTGGTCAGACTGAGTCTATGAGAGAACATTTTGACCAGTGGCGTTACTGGCAGTCAGGGCGCGATTTGCGAGGGGGAAGGGGGAATCTCCCCCCCCACTGCCCAACTGCATCCCCCTACTGCTACATCCTCCACCACTACATCCCTCCACTGCTACAGTTTCCAACAACTACATCCCTCCCAAGCTCGAAATATCCCCCCACTGCTCCAGGTCACAAATCGCACCCTGCTGGCAGTGGCGGTTCCAAGAACTCTTGGTGAGGGGGGTGCAATGGATTTCTATAGGAAGATTCCGTCAATTGTCAAAGGAATTATATGTAAACGGTGGTTTAGAAGAGATCTGTAGATCTGATTTATAAAATATAATGTTCAAAATTGACAATGTATAAAAGCCATTTTAGTCTGGTTGTACTAAGCCGTAGTGCAAAATCGAGTTTTCTATTGCTGGAAGCGAATTTGCCGATGACATTGTCTATGGATTTGTCCATATCTTTGTGGATATGCGCTAATCCGTTTAGATGATCATCTTCCATTGAAGACGCATTTTGGTGGGCCGGTCGGAGAGGTATGCATCACCAGTCATCCCAAACTTGGAACCGCTCCTGGTTACTGGCGTAACTAGGGCACGACAGATAGAGGGCAGATTCCCCTGGCGCCACTTGAAGGGGCGCTGAAAACCTATGCGGTCTTGCTCTCTGCTCAGCGTAGAAAGAGAAGAAACTGAGAAAACTGACTTTGAGCACACCATATAGAGACCAGTTCGCATCAGTAAAAGCAAGAAAAGTACATTTGTACATTTAATCTTGTGCCAATAAAATGTCATGCTTTGTTCCTTAAAGATTTGTTAACCGGTTAATTTATTTTTTCTGGCCACCCTGTCATGGGCACCAAATAGCCTATATACGCCCCTGTATAAAACGAACAAATGCCTTGAATGCAAATAGTCTATTAGCCGTTGATGTTCTATTAAGTTCCGTGATGACCATTGTGACTTCTTATAGGATTACTTTGCATCTTCCTAGAAATTACAGGAATGCGTTTACCTTCTACCCATCATTTATTTCTACAAAGGCCAAACAATCGCGAAATTTATGTCATGAGTTCGATGAAAATCTATGCTTAATATGTCTTTTAATGCTGTGTTGCTTAGGGGGGGCGGGCGAATGGGACAGATTTACGGCTGGAAAGTCACTTTGTTTCTCAGGAGAGAGGACTTTTGTTTACAATCGTCAGAAAACAAATGGAGTCGTAGAAATGCTTTTGCTTTATGAGAGAAAGATTTCAAAGGTCGACGACAAACATTTCTTCATTCGTTGAAGTGCAAGAAAGAAAGATCTGAGTGTCTCTCTCTCTCTCTCTCTCTCTCTCTCTCCTATATGTTTCTATTTTCCTTCTCTCCCCTCTCTCTCCCCTCTGACTGTATATAGGCCTATAATCTGTCGCTGTCTCTCTTTCTCTCTCTCTCTCTCTCTCTCTCTTTCTTTCTCTCTCTCTCTCTCTCTCTCTCTCTCTCCTATATGTTTCTATTTTCCTTCTCTCCCCTCTCTCCCCCCTCTGACCAGTGTTGGGTAGTAACGAGTTACTGTAACTAAGTTACTGTAACTTAGTTACCAAATCAGTAACTGTAACTGTAACTAGATACATTTTTTGTGATGTAACTAGTAACTGTAACTAGTTACTTTTTTGAGGAACTGTAACGGATATTTTATAGTTACTTTGCAAGTTACTTTTTATTTGTAATAGAATTTAGAATGTAATAGAAGCAAGTAGCAGCGCGCCAAGACGATAACGATAACATAGATTCTAAATAATTATAATGTGCATTGGGGACCGCATGTCCGAGGAATAGCGTAGATCTATGTTTCTTTCTAAGAATCATTTCGCGGTCACGGTCAGTTCTTTCTTTGCTTAGCTATTGGCACGTGCGTGCTTGCAGTTATTGCTGAGAAATGTCTGGCTTTATTGGAAAAAGTTTTTGGAAGAATTTGTTTTTAACGATTGGGAAAAACGGAAGAAACATTTTGGTCCAATGCATTCTCGGTGTTTGCAGTTTCTGATTGTAACTTTTTAAGTATTGAACTATATTAGCTTGCTAATTTTCTTGCTGGCTAAAAACCTAATATTCGTGTCATAAAAGTTTAGTACTTACATTATTTATGGTTTCTGTATTGATTACTATCAACTGTTTGCTTAGTTAAACTACTTGTGCTTTATTACTAATGTTGAAACAACAAAACTAACGAAATGAAACTGTACCTATAAGAACTGTTATTCGACAACTGGTACTATATTGTAATGTATTTTTAACTACAAGTAACTGTAACTGTAACTGTAACTAGTTACTCCTCAAGTAACTGTAACTGTAACTAGTTACTTTTTAAAAAGTATCTTGTAACTGTATCTAGTTACTTTTTTACTTAGTAACTTGTAACTGTATCTAGTTACAAATAAAAAGTAACTTACCCAACACTGCCTCTGACTGTATATAGGCCTATAATCTGTCTCTGCCTCTCTTTCTCTCTTTCTCTCTCTCCCTCTATCTCTCTTTCTCTTTCTCTCTCCTATATGTTTCTATTTTCCTTCTCTCCCCTCTCTCTCCCCTCTGACTGTATATAGGCCTATAATCTGTCTCTGCCTCTCTTTCTCTCCCTCCCTCTTTCTCTCTCTCTTTCTCTCTCTCTCCTATATGTTTCTATTTTCCTTCTCTCCCCTTCTCTCTTTCCCCCTCTCTCTTCCCTCTGACTGTATATAGGCCTATAATCTGTCTCTGCCTCTCTTTCTCTCCCTCCCTCTTGCTCTCTTTCTCTTTCTCTCTCTCTCTCTCCTATATGTTTCTATTTTCCTTCTCTCCCCTCTCTCTTCCCTCTGACTGTATATAGGCCTATAATCTGTCTCTGCCTCTCTTTCTCTCTTTCTCTCTCTCTTTCTCTCTCTCTTTCTCTCTTTCTCTCTCTCTCTCTCGCATGTTCTAATGGGAACGAGAGAGCGAGACTTGTGTTCTTAGATCGTTAAGTCCCACAGAGTCGTTGTTTCTGTCCGTGGAATGTTAAGGCGTTGAGCCTCTGCCGATCGTCTTTCCACGTTCATTGCATCTGCCACCTTTGTTTGTAATTCACCTGACTTTGTCGGCATTTTCCGTTGCCTTTAACTGTACGTTGCCTCTTACACAGAATACATGCAGCATTCAGACCAGAGGATGGAAAAAGACATCACTTAAAGAATCACCAACCCTTGAAACCCGCCTCTGACTATCAATTGCTTCTTCTTCTTCTTCTTCTTCTTCTTCTTCTTCTTCTTCTTCTTCTTCTTTTCTTCTTCATCAGCTTCATCTTTTTCTTCATCAGCATCTTCTGCCTTCTTCTTCTTCTTCAGGTGCTCTGACCAAAGACAGGTTCCATACTCCAGCGTCGCCACTTCTCTTTATTTTGAGCTTTTATCTTCAGGGCTGAATATTTGTTTTTTCCGTAGTGTCGAAAATCCACTCCAGCATCGATGTCCTTGGTAGCCCTTTCTTAGCTTTCCCATTCGTCTTTTCTTCTAACACCTCTCTTAGTAGGAATGATTCTTCTCTCAGAACATGGTCTATCCACTTCTTTTGTCTTGTACGAATAGTGTTAATTGCTTTTAAAATAAAACAGAACTTGGATATCCTGCTTCGCCATACAGCCTCGTGACGTCACTGCTTCTGCTTCATTCAGGATGAGCGTCTTACGTCATTCCATTTCTTCGCCAGAAATAGCAGAACAGGGCGGAGTGTAGCGCATGGGATCAAACCAGAGATGTCCATGGGTTCATTTTTTAGAACCCAATCCACAACCCAGCCCATCAAATCTCCAACCCAATCCAACCCATGCCAATAATAGGTTTACTTGACCCAACCCACTGCAATGCATTACAGTTTCTTAAATCATTACTTTTTTCTGACCCAACCCACCATTAATATAGAAAAGTCTGACCCAACTCATGGGTTAACCCAACCCATGGACATCTCTGGATTAAACTGACTTGCGTAGGAATAGAACTGAAGAAAATAGGTTTCAGTGGTTAATTTCAAGGCTCATAGGGCGGCGCTGATTTCCGTTTCAAGGCCCTCAGCCAGGCGACTGGTGCAGATTACATGATACGGGGCCAGTGCTCTCATGTAATGCGCCTGTTTACTCCGCAGCGCTGCCAGCGCCATCTGGCGAATGACGGCTGATTCGACCTTAGGGTCTCCAGATGGTCGAGATCCAGGGCCATATTAAGGCGGGGGCTGCGGGGGCTGTAGCCCCCCGGTCCATCATGAAAATAGGCCCACCGATTTTCGAGATAAACTTTTTTTGCTTGTCAGAACGATTTGGAAGGGAGATAACCTTTTTTGCTTGTGAGAGATTTTCAGCATAGGCGACGGCCTTTTTTCTCGGCCCCCGGCCCACTCGGACCTTAGTCCGGCCCTGTCGAGATCCCGTGTCTGTCTCGAGTGTTACTATTCTGCCATCCTCCGGCCTCTTTCAGAAATTATATAAGTCGTATAAATCAGCATTCAACCGAGTGGCGTGCTAAGAGTGGTGAACGCCCGAGACCAAGTCCAATTTGGATCCGGACCCTCGGTGTTAGGTGTTATAGAACAAACAAGGTCTCCGAGACAATGTTTATTTTTTTGACGTTGATGCCCCCGAGGCCAAATCGATCATTTGTAAGGGCTTTTTAAAGTGAGTCAATACCCCCATCTTGGACTTGGACGCTCAGAAAGGAAGACATAAAGAGACTAGAGGCATTCGAACTGTGGATCTGGCGACGAAGAATGGAAAAAATCAGCTGGACGGAAAAAATAACAAACGAAGAAGTCTTGGATAGGGTAGAAGAGAAGAAAAGCCTAATTAACACTATTCGTACAAGACAAAATAAGTGGATAGGCCATGTTCTAAGAGAAGAATCAAACCTACTAAGAGAAGTACTAGAGGGAAAGATGAATGGGAAACCACAGAAAGGACGACCAAGGACATCGATGCTGGAGTGGATGTTCGACACTACGAAAAAAACAAGTATTCAATCCTGAAGATAAAAGCTCAAGATAGAGAGGAGTGGTGACGCTGGAGTATGGAACCTGTCTTTGGACAGAGCACCTGAAGAAGAAGAAGAAGAAGAAGAAGAAGAAGAAGAAGAAAGAAGAAGAAGAAGAATGCCTCTATCTGGTGGACCACCGTCACCCTCCCCAGTGCACGCAACCGATTCAACCTACAGTAGAACTTCGTTATAACGGACTCGGTTATGATGTATACTAGATTATAAAGTACCGCAATGTAAGGACTCCTGTGATGCGCTTCCGTATTGGATGGTATTAGATCCAACGTACCTCAGTCATAACGTACAAAATTCTACAGACCAGCTTAGGGTCTGTCCATTAATTACGTCAACAAATTAGGGAGGGGTTTTGAAAAAGTTTGACAGTTGTTGACAGGGGGAGGGGTCAAGAGAAGTTGACGTCAACAGTTTCATTTATTAACAGATAATAAAAATAGGAAATTTCATGGAATACTATTTATTACAATGAAAAAGCCTGACAAACAAAAAAAAGGTCATCACCACCACATTATGACACTTGATGAACAAAAGAAAGGAAAAATGGTTATCGCCGCAAAAATAATGACCTTCTAAACTTTTAGGGGACCCGTCACTGGTCTTAGTGAGGGGGTCAAAAGTTTTTGACTTAATTATAGGGGAGTCACTGAAAGTTGACAGCTGTTGACAAGGGGTGAGGGGTCAAAAATTGCCCAAAAATTGTTGACATAATTAATGGACAACCTCTTAGTAGGCCTACATAATAACGGTATTCTACTGTATCTTCTATGGTTTTATTCTATTTCAAACCAATGTCTAATTAGAATGGTGTTTTATCAAAAGGGAAGATATAAAGTTAAAGTGGCTGCAGTTTGCATTGAGGTAAAGACACAGAGTTCCTGTTTGCTTCGATAGATGGCCGACGACTGTGCGTTGATGACGTGGCGCTAAGATCACAAGGTATGATAGGTAGGTAGGTGGGTAGGCATAGACATGCCATAACTGATAATATAATTAAGTTTCTTCGATATCTGAAACATTATCGTGAAATTCAGAATATGCGCGTTGGATGGTTCAATACAGGGCAATTAGTAGAAGCCAGCGGATCAGAAACAGATTCATCATCATCATCATCACTGCCACCACCACCACCACCATCATCATCATCATCATCATTATCTTGCTCTCTGTCAACTCTTTAGCGGCAACAGCTAGACACAAAAGGTCCTTTCTTCTTCCAATCTTCTTCCCTCTGCGATTGAAATTCCTTTCATGTTTATATTTTCTCTGAAGTTGTCCATCCATTTTCCCTGGGTCTTCCTCTGTCTCTATTTCCTTCCACTTGAGTGTAGAGTGCCTTGTATAGCAACTTCCTTTCATCCAATCTGTTGACGTGAACATACCCACGTTGAGTATTTGTCTTCTAATTCTGTCTGTAGTCGTATGCTTTAGGCTGATGTGCTGTCAGAGAAAGATTGTCTTATGACGATAGTCAGAGCGTCAAAGAAGACGCTTCAACTGATATGCATGAAGAACACCGCAATCGAGATGTAAACACACTGTGGCCCAGCGATGATGGCCATGTGTCTTATTCGTTATCTCCGTTATGATTTTTTTTATATCTCGAAGTGACCTTTGAAATGGGGCGTCTTGGAGACGACGACGACGACTCCAGACATCAAGGTGTCATCTAAGCAGTGGCGTAGCCAGGATTTCCGGAAGGGGGAGTTTGGTTTCGATCGTGACCAAAATTAGAAAAAACAAAAACCTCCTCGAATTTTTTATTTTTTGTTTTTTAGGAGCTGACAAGCCAAAAAAGTCGTCACCTTCCTGACACCTTTACATTCTTTCTATTTTCTATTGCCCTTAGAAATTGTTTCGGTCGGCAGCCAGCTAAGAGAGGTTTTGACCCCATAAATCTCGTCTGAAAATGAAAAATGTATGGAAAGGCATGTAACAACTTTTTTCGTCGGCAGCCAAAGGGGAGGTTGACCCTCAAAACCTCCCCCTTGGCTACGCCACCGCATCTAAGACACGAAGTGTGGGGGCTTCGTTTGAATCGCCTCAATCAGAAAATTCTATGACACGAATTAGGAGAAATAGAACGGAAGAGGGTGGAATGAGGCGGAACAAAGCAGATGGAAACAGAACCCGTTTGAACAGAATGGGATAAAACTGACCAAACAGCCATTAAGGCATCGATAATTATTGATTTACGAGAAAGCTAAAGTACATTACATAGTCATGTGCATTGTGCAAGAATAGGCGGTTAGAAACCCAGAGAATTAGATTTTAAAAAGACACGAATCAAGAAGTAAACTTAACTGGGACAGCTAAAGTAGCGTAGGACTTAGACTATCTATCGTCACGTGACCTCGGATTTTGAGTTGTTTCGAGCAGTTAGACAGTTCTGTTCTCACAGTTTCAGAGAATTCTCGAATATTCATTCAGTTCTCCTCTGGATAGAAGTTGAATTGTTTTGTCAAGAGAAAAGAAACCTCTAAGTAATTGATCATCACAGTTTGAGAAAATGGCGGAAATCTTGAATCGTCGGTGGTTATCATTAGTTTTGATTTTCGTCGTCATCCAACAGGTGGCACCCGGTCGCTCGGCGGTCGCAGCATCGACTGTCCCGAAAAATGTGAGACGAGCATGTGCGACTGCTCCGAGATCGAGTCGGGCGCCCTCCTGGTAGTCTGCGAGGGTCTGACGGAGGCGTTCTTTGCCTGTCTAGACAACAGCGTCGTCGAATTCCAGTTGCACCGAAGTTCGCTCAAGACGATCTCGAAGAAGGACTTTCTGGAGGCGAGGAACCTTCGCCTGCTGGACATCAGCTACAACCAGGACTTCTCCACGATCGAAGAAGGGGCGCTGACCGATGTGGTCAGCCTAAGACATCTCTATCTGGACAACAACGCTCTGACGGAGCTGAATAAGACGATATTTCCTGTGTTTGTCGAGGACCTGCGTCTCAACGGCAACAGGTTGGCTAAGATACGATACGAGACTGTGTTCGGAGATCTGGCGCTCAATCTGACGCACCTGTCTCTGAGTCACAACTACCTGGAAGAGTTCGGGTGCGCCAAACTGG